>PVLD010020358.1:0-34084 GCA_004027595.1 Dinomys branickii
ACAAAAGAATTGAGACATATGAACCAGAAAAGCCATAAACAATACAGAAAATACAAAGTTATACAGAATATAGTAGGGAATTAGCACTGGATGTTGTATTACATAGTTATCTTCACATTAATTAACACAAAAACATTAAAGGAAATACCAAATTATAGAGAAGATAGTAGGGAATTTGCACTGGATGCTGTATAATATAGAGTTATCTTCACTTCTGTTAATACAAAAACGATTGAGGAAATACAGAATTATAGAGAACATAGAAGGGAATTAGCTCTGGATGCTGTCCTACATAATGTTACCTTCACCTTTGTTACTCTGTTACACAGATGATGGCCCATTTGATCATTCAATTTTTCTCCTCCCTCATCTCCGTTGCCCTACCACTCAGTCATCTTCCCTGTGATAATAACTGTACTCCTGGGTTTATCTATATCCTTGGACTCTCGCCTTGGGAAGAGATATAGCTGCCTCAGACCCTTCCTTCTCTTTTGAAGATGTCACTGCTTCTGAAGAAGCTAAGATGTCAAGGAAGCTGTGAGAGAATTTCAGAGTCCTGAATCAATTTCTTGACCCTTACCTTATAGAGCACCATGTGGAGAGTTGTTAAAGCCAGCTGGCCAAGTAGCCCTGGTTTTATTTTTCTTGGATTCACCTTTGTGTTTGGGGTTGCCCACTGATTGACACTATTGCAAAATCAGAACTGTCCCTTTTATCTTGTCCCTGGTATCTTGATTCTGACCATAGATTTTTCTTGCTCCCTTTGTGTATATCTTTGGCAGCCTTCTTAAGTGTTACTGTATGGAAATTAACCTCAACCTAGTTTCTATTTCTGTTGTGCAATAATTTTTCTTTGACCTTAGTTTAGAGGCATTTCTTTCCTTTTCTGCTTTCAGCTCTGTGCTTGTATCCTGATGAAATCACCATCTTGTTTTCCAACCTGCCCTTAATCCAGGCAAAGTATAGGCCAAAGTCTGTTTAGTTCCTTGGATAGAACAGTGACAACCAATAGCAGAATGACATCATCCTTCTGGTGGAATCTGCTTCTTATGCTAAGGAAATGTCCTATCCCTGTTCTTTCTTTTAAATACTTAATTATAGGAGAGATGTAGTATTCATCTACCAGGAATGGTTCATAGTCAAGTTTATAGGTTTCAATTTCCATTGAGTTCATGTTCTGTAGTTCTACTAATGCATTCTGCTAGATTTTTATGTTTCTTGGGATAAACTGTTTAGACATTGACTGTTTGTACTGTAAATTGAACTCATGGGCACTCTGCCACCGAGATACATTCCCAGCTCTTTCTATACTTTGAGATGGGGTCCTACTAGGCAGGCGCTTATTCCACTGAGCTATATCCCCAGCCCCTGGGGTCCTACTAAATGGTCCAGGCTCTATTTGAAGTTGCTACCCTCCTGCCTTATTCTCACAAGTAGCTGAGATTACAGGCTTGTACCAGTATGCCCAACTGACTTATTTATTTACTTACTTTTATTTCAATAGAGACTTCTTGCTATGTTGTCCATGCTGCCTCTGAACTGGGATTAGGTGGTCCTCTGCCTCAGCCTTTTGAGTATTTGAAATTGAGAGGCATGAACCACCAAGCGCATCTTGAGCACTGGCTTTTAAAATGTCTAGACATGAAGTTGAGTTAGATATATGCCTGTAATTCCACTTCTGAGGGAGACAGGCAGGAAGATCTCAACTTCCAATCCTACTAGAGCAACTTAGTGAGATACTGTTTCAGAAAACAAAAACAAAAAGAAAAACAAAGAAGGTTAGGTAAGTAGCTCAGTGATAGAGTGCCCCTGGGTTTTATTCTCAGTACTTGTACGTGTGGGAGGTGGGTGGGAATAGTATAGGCATGAGGTTTGGATACTGACCTGGGTTTAGATTTGAGCTTTGCAACTTACTAGCTATAAGGCCAACTAGTTTGGAACCTCATTTTATTCATCTATAAAGTTGAGATGAAAATAAGATACTCTTTGTTATCAACAAGTCTTCAGGCTGGTGAGAGAGACAGATAATAAACAATGACAGTACCACATTCAAATTGTAGTATTTGCAGGGAATCATGCAACTTTCAAGGAGAATCAGGGTTTGGTGATCTGTTGTGTGATGTATAGCAGAAGGTACATTGTTAGCTGGCACTCGGGCAAAGGTACCAATTGCCAGACAAACTGAGCTACACATTAGAGAGAGTAGGCATAGTTTACAATCTGTCCCAGTGCCTTGGCCATATACAGAATGAGGCAGCAGCTCCCCCAGATGGTATTCCTCATGTTTCCAGGAAAAGCCAGACGGTGGCTTGCTTTGACAGACTGAGAAATTCTTTCTCACTCAGCAGGCTGTTGTTTTCTTTCTTCCTCTCTTTATTGTAGACTCTGCTTTATCAATTCTGGGTGGCAATTTCATTGATAACAGGGGTTAGTTATATTTGTAGGGCTTCTCTGTGTATGTGTCTATATATGTCTATCTGTGGCTTTGTGTTTGCATTTCTTTGTGTGTATATATGCATCATTTTGTGCTTGTATGGATGTGTGTCTTTCTGTATTTAGAAATGTTTGTATATATGACAAAAAGTGGAGGAAGAGGAGGAGAATTGAACCAAGCAAGAAGGGGCTGAGTAAAATCTCATAAATGAGATGAGGGATCAAGGGGAAGGTTACAGGGGAAAGGGATGGGCCTGTAGTATAGTATTCAGGACCTAGAGATGAGAACAGAGCCAGAAATGTAATCAGGATCCCAAAGATGGCTGGGCGTGGTGGTGCGCTCAGGAGGCTGAGGCAGGAGGATGGTTGTGAGTTCGAGGTTAACCTGGGCTACAAAGTAAGCTCGAGGCCAACCTGAACTGCATAGTGAGACCCTATCTCAAAAAGACAAAAAAAAAAGGATCCCAAAGATACTGTTAGTCTAGGCAAGATCAGGGCCTTACAAAGTGGGAGGCGGCATGTAGGAGTTATCTGGGAGTCAGGAATAGTCAAGCCATCAGGGAGAAAAACCTTGTGTCAGGTTTTAAGATTCTGACTCTTAGTGCCTAAGGAGGAATTAGCAGCTGGTGCTCAAGGCCTTGCTTTCCTTTAGACCCAACTGTTGATGGTGTTTGTTTGTGTATTTATTTGTCTTTCTGTGCATGTTTGCATCTACATGTTCCTCACATTCAGCGTACTTTATGGCATTAGAAAGAATTAGTTTCCAGGGCAGTGTCTGATTCGCTTGATGATGAAGGAACCTCTCACGACTTGTCCTTGTATTGTTCTTTCCCTACCTCCTCACTTCTTCTCTCTTTGTTCTCCACGTATACTTAGTACCTTCGCTGTGCTGTCAACTGGATATACAAAGACTGATACGACAGCCACATTTCCTCCCTACAGTGATCTCGCATATAACTGTGGCAGGAAGACACACACGTACATTCTTGATAGGCATTGTGACAGAAGATGAGCTCGGCACACTATGGAAATACAGAAGAAGGAAATTAACCCATCCAAGAATCTCGGGAAAGACTACCCAGGAAAGATGGTACCTGAGATGAATTTGGGGAGCTGAGTAGGCATTAACCTGTGGAGCGGGCTGAGAAGGATACATCAGAGGGGCAGGTATGATGTTCTTGGGATCTGTGACTCAATGGTTCTTTTAACATGAGCATCGAAGGGGAGGTTGGAAAGGCAAGTCCATGCCATACTGTACTGAAGAACTTGGATTTTGCCCCAAAATGATACATTAGAAGTAAACTGACCTGGCTCTAATTCTAAGTGAAGGTATATCAGGAGCAGGCTTTGCAGAGGAGTTCAAACTGGAACTTCATTTTTAAAGATGAGCTGGAGTTTACCAGCTAAAGGAAGAAGAGCACTCCAAAAACTGGAAACTTAATGAGTAAAGGTAAGAGGTAAAAAATAGGGCATCCAGGGAGAATAGATTCTTCATCCAGAAGATGGGGACACCAGGAATATGGACCTGCAGCGAGAGGGGCGAAACTCAAAAATGATAAAGGACGTAAAGAATCCTTTGCAAACCCCACAAATCTCAATAGTAATGTGAACCACTTTCTCCTAATATCCTTTCAGCGCTCACGAACGTTAGGCCCTCCCATGTGCAAGTCCTCGTAGAGGTGCACCTGTGCAATTCAGCACCGACAGGAGGAGAGCCATGCCGTTTCATCTTGCCACTTGGCATCTTATGCAGGGACAGCTACAGGGACCCAGAACTCAGAGACTAAGTGCTGGTTTGGCCAGGATAAGCCAAGATAGAGAGTGTGAACCCTCTTGTCAAGGGACCCAGGTTTAGCATAGTCAAATATTTATAAAGTATTGTCTGCACATAGGCACTGTGAAAGACTGTGCCTTAAATTATCTAATTTTCTCTCTCATAAATGTGATATAGTCTGTATTTTGCATGTTCAAAGTAACGGGTGGTCAGCTTCAGAGATGGGATTTCAGTTTGTATCTGTGAGGTTATTTTTCCTGAATGATGCTTCATAAGCTTTCTGATATTTCTGAGTGATAAACTAATGCTTTGATTAGTTGAGAGTAGGAAACTATGAGAGCTCAGGCAATACAGAGGTGGAAGAGTTGGAGAGAGTTGAACTCCTTTTGAAATTTAATGATAGAATTTTTCCCCCTTCATAGAACAGTGATCCTGTCCTGTATATATTTGCATATATACAGACAGTTTGTCTCAGGTAGTTTCTTCGAGTGTATCTAACTAATCTTTGTGTCCTCAGATCCCAGCACAGGACTGGTTACAGAGTAATTTTTTAATAAATACTGGTTAGGCAAATGAATGAATAAATGCTTCTGAGTAAAGGTTTCTTGGACCCCTAATATCTATATTACTCCTTTCTGCCTTCTCTCATTGTAATATTCTTTTTTTTTAATAGGTTAATCAGAAATTTCTTTTCATTTTTAAAATTTATTTTAAAAATAAAAGAAGGAAAACATATTAACAGACAGACATCCATTTACCAAATAGCTTAAGAACAATACAAGCAATACAAAGTTACAGACAAAGTAGTAGGAAATTATCAGTGGTTGTTATATTACATATTGACATCTTCAGAGTGGTTTCTCAGAAGAACAGAGACTTGCAAGATTGATCAAATAATTAATCATTATATTCCTTTCAGTAAAGCAATAGAAGTCAGTAGTTCAACTATGTTAGCTATCCTGTATATACATACATACATACAAATTTTCCCTTTGTACATACATAATATCCCTTTACTTTCTCTTTTTACTCACCCCAGTTGCTCTTTACTTTTGAGCATGTTCCTTTCATTTCACAATGTCTGTCCTGCCTCCTAATTTTTATTCACTCTTTCAGGTTCTTACACTAGTGAGACAGTGTGTTGCTTCCACATGGAGGTCTTGTTTATTTCACTTATGAGTATGGTCTCTAGTTGTGACCATTTATCTGTAAAAGCCTTGAGTTTATCTTTCTTTATAGCTGAGTAATATTCCATTATATAGAAGTACCACATTTTTAAAATCCATTCCTCAGTGGATGGACGTTTGAATTGCTTCCACAATTTAGCAGTTACAAATTGTGCTGCTATAAATATGGGTGGACATATGTCACTGTGATATGATGTTTTCAGATCTTCTGGGAAAATACCCAGAAGGGGAATGGCTATGGGTTGAATGGGCCCTCTAGACCTAGTTTGCTGAGGAATCTCCAAACTGATTTCCATGGTGATTTCACCAGTCTCCATTCCCACTATCAATGGAGAAGAGTTCCTATTTCTCCACAGCCTCACCAGCATTTGTTATTGGTTGATTTCTTAATGATAGCCATTCTTACGGGGGTGAGATAAAATCTCAATGTTGTTTTAATTTGCATTTCTCGAATGACTAATGATGTTGAACATTTCCTCATGTATTTATTTGCCATTTGTATTTCTTTATTTGAGAAGTTTGTGTTCATCTCAGATGCTCATTTTAGGATTGGGTCTTTGAATTTGGAGGGGCTGATGGTTTTTAATTTTTTATATGTTGTAGATAGACGACCATAGACAGAAGACTTTTTACTCAGTCCCAATTTGTGGGTTTTCTTTTTAATTTGCTGGCAGTTTCTTTAGATGTGCAGAAACCTTTCAGTAGGATGGGATCCCAGTTGTTGATTCTTTGAAATATTTCCTGTGCGATTTGGTTTTTGTTCATGAACTACCCCTATGTCTTTGAGGTTTTTACGTACTTTCTCTTCCAATAGATTTAATGTTTCTGTTTTAATATTGAAATCTGTGATCCATTTTTACTTGAGTTTGGTGTATGGTGATAGACTTGGGTCTTTAGCAGGTGGCAAGCCAATTTTTCCAGGATCATTTATTAAAGAGGCTGTCTTTCTTTCAGTGAGTTTGTTTGGCCCTTTTGTCAAATATTAGGTAGCTGAGTGTGTTTGTGGTTGTGGCTGCATCTTTCAATCTGTTCCATTGCTCCTCTGGTTTTTTAGCCAGCACCATGTTGATTTTATTACAGTAGCTTTGTAGTATAATTTCAGGTCAGGTCATTATACTGTTCTAATAGATTATTTTTATTCTTACCATTTGACTTTTTTGATTACCTCCTAGTAGGCGTGAAGTAATATTTCATTATGGTTTCCCTAATGACCAATGTTGTTGAACGTATTTTTATGTGCTAATGTGATTGATCATTTGTATCCCCCCCTTTTTTTTCTTTTTATGAGACAAGAGTCTTGCTTATAGCTCAGGCTGGCCTTCAACTCATGGCAATCCTCCTTCTGAAACCTCCCAAGTGACGGGATTATAGGTGTCCACCCTCACACCTGGCTCTTTTGCTCATTTTTTATTTGGGTTAACTGTCTTTTTAGTATTGAGATGTTAAAGTGCTTTAAATATTCTAAATGCAAATCCTTTAGTAGATATATGATTTACAAACATTTTGCTTATGGTTGCTTTTTCACTTTCATGGTAATTTCCTTTGAAGCATAAAAATTTTGATGAAGTCCAATTTACTTGTGCTCTTGTTGTTACTCATGTGTTTTGATGTAATATGTAAGAATCCATTGCTAAATCCAGTAGTCGATTGCCAGATCCAAAGGCATGATGACAAACTCCTGTCTTCTTGCAAGATTTTTAAGGCCTCTGAAGTTTAGCATACATCAAACTGAATTCTCCCCTAAAACGTGTTCTACCCACAGCCTTCTCAGTTAAAATCATACATTGTTTCAATTTCAGCCTAGGCCCCAAATTAAATTATCAGTAATTACTTTCACACTCCACACCCACTGGTAGTTCCCATGTGTTTTATCTTCAAAATACATCCCAAATCTAATCATTTTGTACTTCTCTGTTGCAGGCACCAAAGCTCAGTGGCCTTGCCATCTAACAGATAGCCACAACCAATAGTCTATTCTCAATGTAGCAGCCAGAGAATTAAAAAAAAAGATACTATTTCCAGCCTCCCCTCCTCCTTCCTTCCCTTCCTCCCTGTCTTCTTCCTGCTCTTCACTTCTCTGCTCAAAACCCTGAAATGGCTCATGTTTCATTCAGTGTGACAGCCTGAGTCCCTACAAGAATCAACAAGGTGCTGTTGTGATCCTTTCTCTTACTTATATCCCCCTTGGCCACTCCCTGTAACTGTGCTCCTTGCCGTCCTTCAGATAGTCCTTGTTCTTGCTTTAGGGCCTTGGTTCTACTTCTTACTCCAACTTGGGATATTCTTCCCCTAGATTAATTTGCTAAGCCCCTTGTATCACACATATTTTGTTAATTTTCATACATCGCCTTAGAAGTTTCTCAGGACACCCTGTTCGATCATGGAATTTATACCTTTGTATCATTCCTGGTACCCAGAGCCTCATTATGCATTGTTTTAAGTTAAAATTTTTTAATAAGAAATTTAAGAACTTGGCGCAGAAGGGGAGGGAAAAGAGATATAAAAAGAATTAAGAATTACATGTACCAACTCCCCATGATGAATGTAATTATTATGACTGCAAACATGTACTAATGCAGATTTTAAAAATTTGACCTATCATCATTGAATCATTTATTGTTTATTGTCCAGTATATGAACTATGAAAGGGCAAGGGCTCTGTTTTGTTCACTGCGATGGCTCAGTATTGGTGCTCAATAAATATTGTTCAGCAAGTGAATTAATACTTTAAAGGGAAAAAATTTGGTTTTTGTCATGTATTCAAATTGCTATCTGGGGTCACTTACTTCAGAACATGTCTACTACTGATAAATGTTCTTCATGTTTATTATCTGGAAAAAGTATTTTGCCTTCATTTTTTCCCAAGATGTTTTTGCTGAATATAAAATTCTTGATTGACATTTGGGCATGGTGCCACATGCCTGTAGGCCCATCCACTTGGGAGGCTGAAGCAGATGATTATGAATGGGAGGCCAGCCTAGGCAATCTAGTGAAACTCTGTCTCTGTAGCCCAACCCCCCATAAGATTCTTTGTAGTTTGTTGAACTTCCTAATGGGTAGATGAATGTTTTTGAAAAGGTTTGGAAAGTGGTGCATGCCTGTAATCTTGGAAAGCTGAAGTGGAAAGATCATAAGTTCAAGGTCAGTCTGAGTCTTAGAAAGACCCTGTCTCAAAATAAAATAAATTTTTAAAAAGAGCTGGGATGTAGCTCAGTGCTGCCTGAGTTCAGTCCTCAGTACTGTAAACAAAGCAAAACACTTGGGAAGTTTTCAGCCATTATTTCTTTGAATATGTTTCTTTCTCTTTGTCTCCTTCTTGCACTCATACATATATTTGTGTGATTAATAGTCCTCCACATTTCTATGAGGCTCTTTTCATTTTTTTTTCTTTTAGGATTGTATACTATCAATATCTGTTCTAATTCACTTATGCTTTATTCTGGTGGTTCAGATCCTACTGTGGAGCCCCTGTCCTAAATTTCTCCTTTCTGTTACTATAATTTTTGACTCCGGAACATCCATTTGGTTCTTTTTTTTTTTTTTTTTTTTTTTTTTTTTTTTTTTTTTTTTTTTTTTTTTTTTTTTTTTTTTTTTTTTTTTTTTTTTCCCTTGGTGCTGGGGATCAAACCCGCAGCTTTGTCCATGTTAGGAAAGCACTGTACTGCTGAGCTGCATTTCTAGCTTGTTCTTCAAAAAGTTATGGCCAAGTGCATGGTAAGTGGTAAGATGGAAAAAGCATTACATTTATCACTGATACTTGTGTTCAGGAGAAAATGCAGCAGAGTAGATTCAGTACTATCCACAGTTTCAGGTATTCACTGGGTGTCTATGTAAGTTCCTCTCATGGATAGGGGGATGAGTGTACTTCTAATCAATCTACTAATCTTTTCCCAAATGCCTTTCATCACCATTATTTTTTGAGAGTATCCTTAATGTTGGACTTTGTCATACTCGGAAAATGTAGTCATTTCCTGTGGGAAGAGATTTGAAGCTGTTTTGTCTTTTACTCAGTATCTTTGAGCCTTGGTTCTAGAACTGTGGGTAGGGACAATGACATCCTTCTCTCTAAATGACACCCTCACATTAGGAGCTGAGCATTTGTAGAGGGGTAGTTGTAGCTTCAGGTCTTCTTTGGTTGGCTCTCCCAGATTATAATTGTCATTTTATGAGCCAGGGAGGGCCCCAGTATCCTTAGTGGTGCTATATCCACAATAAAGCTCCTGCCCTATACATGAGGGATGAACTGAAGGAACCTGCCTACCTCTTGGCCATACTCTCCTGGAATTAAACCCTAGCAACAAGTAGCTGGGAAAGGATTAAAAACGTTGATATCCTATCCTTCCCAGACAGTTAATCCTCCCACAGGGATCTCAGGTGTGAGGGTGCCCTGTGTTCTTGGTGGTACCATTTTGGAGCAGTTTCATTCTCACTGAGGAGGGTGAGTGGATGAAGCAGGTCTTGTTTCAAATATTCTAGAATCTTGCTCTTCTCAAGCTTTAGTAAATTTTCTTGAGCATATGTTTCTTTGTTGCTATATCCCCTCACTGGAGACCACCAGATGCATGGAGCTTCTGGTGTTATCGTGTGAGAAGTCTTCTCCCACCCACCAGTTTTTGTAAATGTCCTTTCTTATGCATTGTCCAATGCTGTGTAGTCATCCTATGTAAATGTGGCCCTATTAGCTTCAATTAAGAAGGCATCTCTTCTCCTTGCAAAAAATCTTTTCAAATTAGTAATTATTTCCGTCCAGCCAGTATAGTACTTGGCTAGTTTAGATACTTTAGTCCTTACATGTGTAGTTTCAAGATTGGAAATGTTTAAGTATCCCCATGTTTGTCATTATTGCCAGGTAGCCGGTAAGCTATAACTTTAGATGCTGCCTATAGGATTTGACCTGTGTCATGTATCAGTGTCATGTGAGGCCTCCTAGATGATTCCATGATAACAACTGAACTTGATCAATAACCTAAGAGAGGTTCTCTTTATCTTTATTTGTACCAGGTGGTTGAAATAAAGCAGTGAAAGCAAAGGTGAAGTTGCTGTCTTGGAAGAAGTTTCCTGATGGTAGAGATAGCCATAAAGTAGCGCAGGATGCTGTACTATATTGGGTGAACACTGTGATAGTCACAGTAGACGAGGACCTGAGTTACTTTGTCCTCAGGCAGAGTCATTGATGTGTAATCTGGGTCTGAACAGATAATTTTATCTGATCAGCAGGATACTGTTTTAGGTGAGAAAATAGCATGGCAAAAACACTGTACTGGTGAAAGCCTAGTACTTTTAGAGAATATTAAAGAGTTAATTGCCATTCAGAAAGATGGGAAGTAGCACTTGATGCCTGGCACACATCGACTTTATATATTATTATTATTACTATTATTATTATTGTTAACAGGGTTTCACTTTGTAGTGCACGCTGGCTTTGAACCCACTGAGTAGCTCAGGCTGGCCTCAAACTTGCAGTGATCCTCCTATCTCGGCCTCTTAAGTGCTGGGATTACAGATGTGTGCTACTACGCCCAGCTACATTGATTTTAGATAAGCACTTAGGAAAGATACATCTTCTATGTCCTCTATGGGTCTCCCTTGTATATGAAGATTCTTCACCACTGTAATAGTGGGCCCCAGATTGTACATTCTTACTATCTTTGTATTCTCCTTAAAATATATTTTGCACACAAGTATATGTGAACACAATAGGCAGTATTCCAAGGTTTTTTCTCAAGATTTTTATGTGGCTTAACTCACAGTACCCTCCAGATGAGGAGATACAAAATTTTGCATAACTGTTAGCTATATTTTACAAATCATGTGCATGATCCATGAAAGTATGTGGTAAAAACAAGATTGAATCCCGGGTAGCTGACTTTAGAATCAAAGTCTAAACCGTCATGCTACACTGATGGTTCAAGCAAGTATAACCTTCTGGTCCCTGGCTGAACACCTTTGTTTTATATTGGCTGACAATTTGGAGACTCTCTTCTATTTGGTTTCCATAGTGTGTACTGACTATTTTAAGCTAAGCATTGTATCACATGGGCAAACTCAAGTAAGGGACACTCATGTATTTATTTAATAACCACATACCTTGTTTTGGGCCAGGCTTTATGTCTGGATGTGTGTTTTGTGGAGCTAATTAATTACTCATTGAGGTGTTCCAGAGAATTCATATGATAGCACACGAAGACCTAAGTGATAAAATATGGTTTGAGTTGCTTAGGGAAAGTAAAATGGGAAAATTAAATAATAATTATAGTATAATAGGTAGGTACAACCATAGATGTATGCCCTGAGAACTAAGGGAACAAATAACTAAGGGGTAATTCATTCAACTGGGAGAGGTCTGAGAAATTTCACAGGGACAGTGACTTTAACAGGCAAAAAATGGAAGAAAATGTTTTATATGGAACACCTTGGGCAAAGGATTAGGATCTAAAAGAGCATGGTTTGTTCAAGGAACATGAAGTAGCTTGATGTGTCTAGAGCAAGGTTGGTACTTAAAGAGCCAGACGGTAAGTATCTTAGCTTTTGCTAGCCATAGTCTCTGTAACAATTGTTCAATTCTGCCTAAAATTAGACAGTGTATCAATGGAGGAGCCTGGCTGTGTTCCAGTAAAACTTTATTTACAAAAATAAATGCCAAACTCGATTTGGCCCAGGGCCATCGTTTTCTGACCCCTGGTCTGGAGTTTTAGATCTGGTGGGAAGGGAGAGTGGCCAGGAGGGTGACTGGAAAGTAGGTCTGTGAGCCACATTGTAAAAGGCCTTGATTGCCAGACTGAATAGGTTATGAGGCGCCATGATATTTGAAGTAAGTGTGTTGGTCTAATTAGATTTGTGCTTCATGAAGGTCATTCTAGTGTTTAATGTGGTAGAGATGAGACTTAAAATATACAAAGATGAGGGAGAAATATCTGTCTTCTCCCTACTTTTGACAACTAGCTTCTGATGCCCCTGGGGACAGGTGTTTCATCCCTGAAACAGCCATTTCCCAGCTCTGTGTAAATGGCATTTAGTGCTATTGTAGCTAAAATGTGGGTCCTTGCTGGGTGTTCAGGAGCTGAGTAAGAGTTGGAGAGAATGAAAAAAGAGTTGCGAAGTATGGAGCCTGTGACTTGTGCCGTCCGCTAAGTGGGTGCTGGGTTACGGGGGAAGTGAGTAGAGGCACAGTTTGGTTTGGGAGAAGTGGAAGGTAAGGAATGAGGAACAAAGTTGGATGGAGGAGTAATTGGTTCTAAGGCAGGACCCAGGGGAGCGGCCCATGCTCCTGCACCCAAAGTGTACTGGTTTTCCTCTGGCTGTTTGTCAGTGAATTCTGTTGCCTGAGGTGCGGGGTGGCCCAGCATTGTGGGAATGCTAGAGAGAAGGCTCCCTCTTCACTGCTCCCACCTACACTGCTTCACTGCTGCTTAACACTTAGGATGGGGTTGCGTGCTACCTCCTGAGAGATCGCTTGTCTGAGCTCACAGAGCTAAATATACCTAATGACAGCTGGTGCCTTAGTGCTTAGGTGAGCTGTTGAGCTGCAGTTTTAGGAAATACTGCATTCCTAGGGGTAAGACTTTTAGGGGAACCTCTTTGGACTTTCTTACGGGAGGGGCTGCTTGTTTTGAGCCTGAAACAGTAAATCCTTGTTGCGGGAGCAAAGAGGCAAAAGCCTTCTGTAAAACTGCTTTTGCTTTTTGTTGCCTGTAAACTTTGTCTTAAGTCAGGCTTTAACTTTTAGCATCAGGGGAGACAGTGTTCAGAGTAAGATGTGGTAATGCTTACCTCAAATATATTGGACATCAGAGTTCTAGTTCAAAATAACTTTTTTTTGTCTGTGTGTGGTATTGGGGATTGAATTCAGAGCCTTCATAATGAGCTACATCTCTAACCCCTTTAAAATATTTTTATTTTCTTAAAATATGACACAGGATCTTGCTAAATTGCTAATTTGCCTAGGCTGATCTTGAACCTGTGACCTTGCTTCTGCTTCACAGAAAGTCTTTAGGATTATGGGCATGTGCCATTACCCCCGCCCAGCTCAGTGTAACATTCTGATATGCTACATTTATGACAGAGTAACTGGAAACTTCTATCAAGGAGTGTCTTTTCTCTCACCGCTGAGACAAAATACCTGACACCAAAGTTAAAGGGAAAAAGGTTATTTATCTCACAGTTTGTAGAGGTTTCAGTCAATAATCGGCTGGCTCCAAGGCAGGTGGCTTGGTGGACGGCAATCCCAGTGTCACACACTCTAGATCCAGCTACCTCTGAAAAGCCCCATCTATGACTGCGTGAGGCTCTGGGGGACATCTACACATAAGCCATAACAGAGGGTATGTGATTTTGCAGGATAGACATAGAACAAGACGGATAAAAGTATGCAGTAGAGCTATGGGAACATAGAAAAAGTCATCTTGTAAAACTTACAGGGTGATTTTGTGTACTAGGAGTCATGAACTCTGCCTGTGAAGGACTGAGGGTATCATAACTAAGTGTATAATCTGTGATGGCAGACTGGAGAGCACATGCCGCTTCAGAAGGAGGCAGCTGCTGCTCAGCGCTGGCAGACAGTTGCCATGAGGTATGTGAATCCAGGAGTGGTGTCAAAGGATTGCGTGTGATACCTGTTGATAGCTCAATAAGGACAAGGACTGAGCATTTCATTATCTTCCTTAGCACCAGCTCCAAAGTGCTACCCCCCCCATTTTGATATAAACAATTGAGTTTTTTCAGTTTTAGGTAAAACATAAAGCAAAACATCTTTATAAAATGTTGCATTTGGCAACTAATTTGTAGTGAATACTCTGCATAAAAGTAGTGTGTTTGCTATGCAAACACAACCTCATGACAAGTCCCTCAGCTACCACCTTAAGTTTTCAATCAAACTGTAGCCCTTAACCTTTTTGTTTTTTGAAAGCTAGGCTGAGAAGCTGCACGTAGGTCCCCTTTTACAATATGCTTCACAGGCCAATAAAACTCACACAAAGGTGGTTTATGACTTCTGTAAACACGTCTCATTTAATTTTTATCGCACTCAAGTAAGAGGGATGATTAGCCTGCAATTTGAGGGGACAGTAAGCTAAGGGATATTGAGTAGCTTGCTCAGAACCATACAGGAAGTAAGTGGCCTATTTCTACAGGCTCTAAAATATGCTATAGAGTACAATGCCTTTCTGAAGCTAAAGTCCTGACTCTTACATCTTTGCCTCTTCGTTCCCCAGAAGAGGTCCCACTTAGATTCAGACCTTTCCTTCACACAGCACTTCTGGCTGCCATTTTCACCATTTGGCATTGTCTTTGTGCTGGCCTCTTTTGTGAGTGTATTGCTTCTTCCCATGCTTTTGTGAAATCAGTAGGGTCTGTGAGTCTCCAAGCAGATACTCTGCACTTTTTTTTCATGAACTTTTCTACTGTCCATATATGTCGTGATCAGACTTGTCCATAAAACACAGTCGGTTTCATGTTGGTTCCCTATAAACAGCTAGCATCTCTTATCAGATGGTTTCTGGAGTTATCTAGGGATGGCAGAAAATCTTCCTGGGAGATTTTGGCATTTCTGTTCTTAAGATCTGCCTGTGATACCTGTTGATAGCTCAATGAAAACAAAAATTTTATCTGTTCTGTTCACTGTTTATACATATATCTCTCATCTGTACTGGTACATGGAAATCTTACATGCTGAGGTAAGAGAATTGCTTGAGCCCAGGAGGTTGAGGCCAGCCTTGACATCTTAAAAAACAAACAAAGAAACAAACAAACACTGGACCTCAGTGATTTAAAAAAAAAATAAGAGATATTTCCTGAAAAGCCTACTATAATGTGTTCATATGAGACTAATAGACTAATAATTAGAAGTGTGTGTGTGTGTGTGTGTGTGTGTGTGTGTGTATTTGGGGTTTTTTTTTGATACTTCAAGATCTGTGAAAAGCAGTGATCACTGCCTAGCATATAAAGAGTTAAGGATAAAAAAAGAATTAAGGGTCAAGCTGAATGAATCTGTATAATCACCAATAAAATTTCTAAAAGCTTTGATTTCCTTCTTTTCCCTTTCTTATAAAAGTATATTATGGAAAAAATTCTAGATAATAAAGACATGACATATGCAATTCCAGGGAACTATTTGAACTTTAAAGTCAGACATCTTGAGTTAGAGTCCTAATTCCATCACTTAGCAGCTGTAACCATGAACAAGTGTTTTAGCTACTAGTGCTATATAACACCTCCCCCAAACTCAGCTGCTTATCACAGTAACATTTATTTTGCTCATGTATTGCATTCCGGGCATGGCTCAGTAGAGATAGGTTATCTGTACCCACTAGGTATCAGATTCAAAAGCTGGGGGCTGGAATCTCCTGAAGTGTCAGTCATATGTCTGTCTCCCAGGATGGAGGCCTTCACCAGTTGACATTGCTTAGACACCCTTCTTTGCGGTTTTTTCATACAATCTCTCCAGCATGGTGACTTCAGGGGCATCAACTTTCTTATACATTGACTCAGAGGTTCCCAAATATGTGTCTCAAAAGAGGGAGACAGGTGGAATCCATATTGCTTTTTCTGACCTAGCCTTTGGAATCACACAGCATCACTGCTGCCACATTCAGTTTGATAGAACATGAGTGTATCTATTAGCTTTCCATCACCATAATGTAATACCAGAGGCCATTAACTTATAAAGAGAAAAAAATTATTGTGATGCACAGTCCTGGAGTCGCTAAACCAAAATTCAGTGTCCCAGTTTCTTGGGGTCTTTGGCAAGTGAGTGTTGTACATCTTGGTGAAAGTATGTGGCAGAGAAAACAATTTATATCATGAACTGGGAAGCGAAGGGAAAAAAAAAGAGACTGAGTCCTTCTGTCCCCCTCAGTGCATGCCCCCAGTGACCTGAAGACCTCTCACAAGGCCCCACCTCTCAGCGGTCCACCCCCTAGGAGTGACACTCTGAGGACCAAGCCTTTAACACACGGACCCTCTGGGGACACTTACTGAGGCCATAGCAGTGACTCACAAATGTTAGCCTGTATTCAAGGGAAGAGGAATCCATCCTTAAGGGGAAGATTATTGAAGAATTTGTGGACATGTTTTAAAGTCATCATACCACCCTAAGTAATACAACATTTCTAAATCTACTTTGGTTTGGGACAGATTACATCACTTTTGAGACTTACTATTCTCATTTGTAAAATAGGTATGAATCTTTCTTGGTTCTAAAAATTAGGTGAGAAAACATTGTGGAAATTCTTGGAATATTTCTTAGTGTATAAAAAAGTATTCAAAAATTGCTAATTCTTCTTTCCTTTCTCTCTTCCCTCTTTTACCTTACTGAATTCCAGTTAATTGTCATTTATTATGTTTCTCTAATTTAAAAGACAGTATAGGTGATATAAAAAAATTAAGCTCTGTATGTGGACCCCATGGTGAATGTAACCATTAAGGCACTGCAGACATGTACTAATAGATAATTTAAAATTTTTTTAAAAGTATAAGCAAAGAATTTCTGATTCTTTCACCTATTTTTCAAGTGAAACAACAAAGAGAGGTAGTTTCGATGGCAACTAAGATGTATGCACATGATTTATGAGTAATGTGATGCACTTATCCATTGGGCAAATGGAATAAACTATGGCTAGCTGGCGCACCCCATGGGCCATCTTGTTGGTGTGGCACTGTGGGATGTCTTGTGACTTGTGTGCTTTTCTCTTGCAGTTTCTAAGGGAAGACCTCAATTACCATGATCCAACAGTGAAACACAGCACCTTCCATGGTGAGGATAAGCTTATCAGTGTGGAGGACCTGTGGAAGGCATGGAAGTCTTCGGAAGGTAATAGGCAATCCTGCTTGTCAGTCCTCATTGTTAGAAGGTTTAGAGAAGAAAGAAGATGGATAGCAACTAGCCCTTAAAAGGACATGAACATATAATACTTAGTAAAAAACAAATTATTGAAATGATTCTATATACAGTCACTGAGTAAGACTGAATATAGTCACTGTGCTGGGAACGGGGAAGGTTCTCACACAAGAGTTGGAGTTGTCTTTCATCAGAATGCTTTTTGAATTATAGCCTATCTCTGTTTCTCTCACACCACCCCAACATAGGAATCTCTCAGTTTCTGCTGCATCATCTCCACAGATAAAGAACTTACTGGTCTCTTGAGGCAGGCCTTTTCTTCTGTAGCTCACCACTTAGTCCCAGTTCTGCTGTGTCCCAGATGGTTCAAACATTGGCTAGAAGTGCAGATGGCCTCTCCCCTAAGTCTCTTCTTTCCCAGGTTAAATAACTCTAGTTTTTGAAAAAAACATTTTCTTAGCCTCTTCCTCATCTTGGCTTCCTGCCTGTAAACATTTTTATTAGAATGTTTCTTAGCTCTCTGGAATTGAGCTGGACATAGTGGTACACGCCCGAAATCCCAGCACTCAGAAGGCTGAGATAGGAGGATCACCGCAAGGTCAAGGCCAACCAGGACTCCATAGTGGGTTCAAGGTCAGCTTGAACTGCATAGTGATACTCTGTCTCAAAAAAAAAGAAATCTCTGGAATTAGACACAGACTCCAAAATGTAGTTTGATCCTCACAGAGTTGAACGGATTGTTGACTTCTCCATTCTGGACCTTGTGCATCTGTTAGTGTAACCTGTTTAGATAGAGGCGGCTTATCACTCAACTGATCATACTGATTTACTAATGAAAAATTTAGATCTTTTTCATATGTGAGTATAAAACTGCAAAAGCATGACTGACATTTTTTTCTGGATTTTCTTCAGAATTCAAGCTAAAGAGCAGGCCTAATGATATGAGATTTGACAGGGATGGGGAAAACAGGGCTTTGGCTTCCTTTCCTTTTATGTCCATGGCTAGAACTTCCTTTGATACCATCCAGATTGGAATCATCTCTGCTCCTAGTGCAGGTCCTCATGTCAAGAAGGTTTAAACCTAAGTATTCACAAGCATTCTTGGTTTTTAGATGAAGAACCTTACCCCTTGGCTAATAAAGTTGCTTGTTCTTTGTTAGGCATTTAGTAGAGCCAGGACTTACACTTGGGTCTTCTAATCTGTTGGCCAGTACTTTTCTTTACCATCATGGGTGAAAGCACTGTTATGGTGGTAGAGGAGACTACTTTTGGTAGGAATGAGGCAGTGTCTATTTTTATTTAAAATATTATCTAGGACCATAGAATTTCAGACCTGGAAAGGATCCTCTATAATGGAGATACAAAGAGCATTGGATTTGAAGCAGGAAGACCTTAATCTAATCCTGGTTCTGCAATGGATCAGCTGATGCTTCTTGTTAAATCTGTTTTATCAATTTATTTGTAAAAAATTTTAAAACTTTTCACATATTTATCAATTTAGAATAAGCATAAGGAAGCAGTAGGAGAGAGCTTCCTAGAGACCCTTAGAAGCAGAGTTCTGTGTGGTGTTTGTTCTTCGAGTAGCTCCTGAGCAAGTCAAGCTGGCTACTGAGGGGAGATGAGGCACTATCATGAACTTTGGAATTATACCAGAATTTCCAGGAAATATCTTCCGTTAGTACCATTTAATTCTGGGTTTCTTTTTTAATAACATAAGGATAAGGCACTTGCTTTTTAAAAATAGCTTTTATAAGTAGGAACTTAGAATGGAAGATGCAAGGAGAGCATTCCTAGCCTTTTCTGAATGCTCACAGAGAAGTATCTGGAAAGGGAAAGTGACCAAGAGAAGGCAGAAATAGAGGGATTAAATCATAACACTAGAAAACAGCTCCAGACAGTTTTCTGGTAAGAATTTTATTTTTGGAGTCAGAAACTATTTGGAACACTTCCAGTGTATTCTGAATTACAGGAAAATGGAAGACAATGGAGTGAATTTTTTGGAGGAGAAGATTCTCATTAGTCTTGAGAGAAAAACATTTTAATGCACAATAATATAGCTTACAGCTAAGATGGAAGTGAATGAATATATTCTACCTACATTTTTAGGATGACTATCCATGTGTTATACCCAGTGTTTTTTTTTTTTTTTTTTTTTTTTTGTCGTTTTAAGACAGGATCTTGCTCTGCAGTTCAGGGTGGTCTTGAGCTCACTTTATAGCCCAGGATGTCTTGGACTCCCAACAATCCTCCTGCCTCAGCCTCCTGAGTGCTCAGATTACAGGCATGTGCCACCATACCTGGCTTATACCCACCTAGTGGTTTGATAAACTAAAAGTAAGATTTTTCATCTCTTTTTAAAAAAATTTTAATTTATTATTATTATTATTTTTTTATAAAAGTAAGATTTTTCTTGTGCCTAGTTTTACCAATAATTTGCCTCATTATTCAGAGCAGGGCCCTAGTCTTTCTAGGGTAACAATTTCCAGAGCTGCAAAAAGCACATAATAATGTGTGGCACTAGCTCAAACTGGCTGACCTGAGTTTAGCTAGATGGTATAGATACCAGCATGGTCAGTTGTGTTGGGAACATTAGCTGCATAATGTCAGTTTCATCTCTGTGATTAGTTCAGTTAATATTTTTCTCCTGCTTCCGGCTATTGAGTAGCTGGGATTATAGGCATGTACCACTGAACCCTGCTAGTAATTTTGTTTTTGGTAGTGACAGTTGAGCCCAGGTCTTCTCACTGAATTGTGTCCCCAGCCCTTTTTTTATTTTTATTTTGAGACGAGATCTTGCTAAACTGAGTTGCCCAGATTGGAACTGAATTTGTGCTCTTACTGACTCAGGCTTCTAGAGAGCTGAGATTATAGTCATGTGTCACCGTGCTGTCTTGGTCATTTTTCTCTCATTGATGAGACAAAATACCTGATGCCCAAAATTAAGGAAAGAAAGCTTTATTTAGCTTACCGTTTGTGGAGGTTTCAGTCTATAGCTCGGAGGCAGAGTGGCATATTGCGGAGGGCAACCATTCATGGTAGTGGAAGATAGCAGAAGCAGCAAGAGCAGCAGGGAGAGTGGTGGCCGGCGGCCTCTTCCTCTACCATACATATGCAAACTATCACGTCCGTAATCCCAGCACTGGATCATGGATCAATCATAAAGTCTAAAAGCCCACCCATGACTGCATGAGGCTTTGGGGGAGCATCTAGACACAAACCATAACATATGCCCAGTTTCATAATAGACATGAACCATAATGTATGCCCAGTTTGATAGTTGATTTTTGATTGCTAAACCAACCTTTCACTCTTGAGATAAATCCATTTGATTATGACATACTATCTTTTTACTTTAGTGCTGTATTAGATTTGGTAAAATTTTATTTTAAATTTTTGCACTTGGATATGAGTGCAAGTATTCTGTTGGTTGGAATATTTTAAAACTGTCAACCAGGTCATGTGGATTGATGGTGGTGTTTAAATCTACTATATCTTTGTTGATTTTCTCGGTACTTGGTTTAATAATTATTGAGGAGTATTACTTAAAATTCCAGCTATAAGTGTAGCATTATCTATTTTTCCTTGCAGTTTTTGTTTTGTGTTATTTTGAGGCTCTGTTCTTAGGCACGTGAAGATTTAGGATTATTTCATCTTGATTAACTGGTCCTTCTTATGAAATGGACTTCTTTTTTCCCAGTAGTATTCTTTTCTCTGTAACTTGTTCTGGTGTTAATATAGCTCTTTTTTGACTATTGTGAGTTTTATATATCTTTTTCCATTTATTGTCATTGATCTTTGTTTTTATATTTAAAATGCTTTTGTGTGTGTGTGTCTATTGGGGATTGAACCTAGGGCCTTTGCATAAAACTATATCCCTATCTCCAGCCCTCTGCTCCACCCCCCTTTAAAATTTTGAGAAAGGATTTTGCTAAGTCACTAAATTTGCCTGTGCTGAGCTTGAATTTGCAATCCTCCTGCCTCATTCTCCCAAAGTGCTGGGATTACAAGCATGTCCCACTATGCTTGGCTAAAATGCATTTTTAAAATGGTAGTAGGGAGTCTCGTGCATTCTAGTCAATTGCTCTCCCACTGAACTACCTTCTAGCCCTTGCCCCGCTCCTTTTTTGAGACGGACCTTACTAAGTTGCACAGGCTGGCCTGAAACTTGAGATTTTTGTTTTTTGTCTCAGCTTCCTAAGTAGCTGGGATTATAGGCATAAACTACTGGCCAAAAATGCATTTCTTATAGGCAGCGTATAATCGGGTATTATTGTTGTTGTTATTATTATTATTATTTTATAATCTGATAATCTCTCTTGCGGTGTTTGGCTATGTATATTTAATGTGATTTTCTTTCTTTTTTTTTTTTTTTTTTGTCTTTTTGAGACAAGGTCTTGCTATGCACTTCAGACTGGTCTTCAGCTCACTTTGTAACCCAGATTGGCATGGATTCTCCTGCCTCAGCCACCGTGCCCAGCTGTTTGTTTATTTTTTTTGAATTTTTTCTTTGTTGGTCTATGAGCTCTAACTTTGCTTTGTTATTTTAGTGGCTGCTTTAGGAGCTAAGATACACATCTTTATTAGTCTTTATCTGCCTTGTTGATAGAGAGGGAAGAAACTCCCAACCTGCTGGATGTCTGGTATATGTTCATGTTCTCTAAAATGGAAGAATGAATTTTAGGAACAGTGGAGGTTAAGAGCAGAATATATTTATTGGGGGAAGGAAAGCTTCTGTCCAAGAGAGCAACAGAAGTGGTCCTGAGTGGGTTGCCAATGATCCTTCCTTTTCTAGAGATTTTTATAGAGCAAATCCACAAGATGAGGCAGGTCCAAGGTGAGGAAAAAATGGGAAATTGCAAGGTGGGCATGGAGGTGGAACAAAACTATGTATAAGTGCTCAGATAGATGAATTAGATTGGGATCAGATAGGGGAAGAAGTTACATAGCCAGTGGGCATGAATGCAGAACTGGGGCTTTTCCTATAGGGGGTTGGGTTAGTGGCTCTTCAAGGTGACTAATGATACCTATTCAGAATGTCAGTCCCTGATGTTTATCCTTAGGAAGTGTGTGAGTGCATTTGTTTTGTGTTGAGGTCTGGCTATAGCAGAGGTGCTTGTCTCCCCCACAGTTGCAAGGCATTTCTTCTGCACTGGCTTCTTGGTGGGCCTGGCCCTATCTGAATGCCTATAATATTTCTCTGTAACTTAGCTGCGTATAACATCATTACATATAGTGTAAGAACCTTACAATGGTGTATTTCTTTCTTCCTCCTCTCTCTCTCAACCTTAGTTTTCAGTCCCTGTACCATGTCTGGAAATTTTCTTTAGGTCACATGCTGGGGTAGTGATCAAGGATCACTCTGTTTTATCTTGAGAACTATTTCTTCATATGTTATCCTTTTATTTTATTTATTTATTTTTTTTTTGGTGAGGAGTGACACAGTAATTTCAAGAGAAAAGGTAAATTTCATCCTTAGTACTTCATCTTGGCCTTAAGTAGAAGCCTTCGTATAATTATCTTTTGCCTAGAGCATTGTACTTTGTACTGTCCCTCTGGATCCAGCCCAGCTCTACTCTTTCTCTGACCACCAGGTCTCTGCTTACGTTTTTCAGTTCTGCCTTTTGTTTTTGCTTTTTGTTTTGACAATACTGGTGATTTAACCCAGGGAGTACCCAATTTATATTTCCAACTGGTTTTAATTTTTATTTTAAGACAGTCTCTCTAGACAGATTGGCCTTAAACTTGCCATTCACCTGCTTCAGCTTCCCAGAGTATCTGGGATTATTGGTATGTACCTGGTGCTCCATCTGGTTGTGTGTGTGTGTGTTGTAGTGCTGAGGATTGAACCTAGCGCCTCGAGCATGCAAGCACCCCTGAGCTACACCTTCAGCCCTTTGTTCTTCTCTTTTTGTTTTATTTTTCTGAGAGAGCATTTTGCCATATAGTCTATGGCTGACCTTAAACGCACTACATAGCTCAGGCTGGCCTTGAACTTGTAATTCTCCTGTCTGCCTCAGCCTCCTGAGTGCTGGGATTACAAGTGTGAGCCATGACTCCCAGCTCCGATTACTTTATTTTCTACCACTTCTTACCTCATCTCTATACCTGCACTGACTTACTGACAGTTTGTTGATCGAGGGTAATCCTTCTCTTTCCTCCCTTGATGCTTTCATATATACTGTTCCCTCTTCCTTCTTTGTTGATCTAGTTAAATCCTATTGAATAATTAAGACTCAACTTAAATATTTTCATCTTTAGGAGATATTCTCTGAAAACCACAGGCTGGCTGTCTTCTGTACTTCCAGACTTTTGTGCTGATCTTATCAAAGTGCTTAGCACATAAATTGCAATGATCTGTTCTTCTACCTGTTTTTCGATCCCCCTTGATTTTGGGGGCATTGTGTAGCTAGCTGCCTTGGAGTGCTCTTATTCACAGTGGGCGAGGAGCTAGGCTCTGTGATATCTTTTCTGACTCAGTCACTCTTTTCTCTGTGCCCTCACATCATTATATATCTGTGTGTGACCAAGCGCTGAACCCACTCTGTTATACTCATTTATTTCCTCATACATCCTCCTGTCTGCAAGAGAGCCCTAGGGTGGAGATCATGCAGATTCATCTCTCTGCTGGCAGCTCACCTTTCTAGAGCAGAAACAAATAAAAAGCTGGCAGATGAATGAATAAATGAAAAATGGTAATAATAAAAATAATTCTTCTGTACTTAACTGTTTCTTTGTGACCTCCTATATCAGTGGTGGTGAACCTATGGCATGTGTGCCACAGCTGGCTGTTTGTTATCATTGAAAGGTCTAAAAAGTTTGCCATCATTGTCCTATATCACCACTACAGTCTTCTGAGAGTTTTGAGTATCACCATTTTATTGGTGACAAAAATGAGTCAGACACAGGTGTAGTAAAACCTGCTGCAGTCAATAATTTAGTAATTTACAGTTCTCAGATTCAGTCCAAGGCACCTAGTGTCAGAGCCCCATGCACCCTTCACTTCTGTGCCATATTTGACTAGCTGACCAAATGGGTGACCAAAGGCTGACCAAGTGACCAACTAATTGACTAATAACTGTGTGAAAGAGACACAAAAGAATACTGCCAACCTTCCTGCCAGACACAGTTCTCTTGACATGTGAGTTTGAAACCACAAAAGTAGGTAAAGGCTTCATCTGGAGGTGCCAAAGGTTCGTTATGGGAAAGAGATACTGATTCAAGAGCTCTTTTCTTATTGCTTAGTCTCTCCTTGGCAAAAGAAAAGATTGGCCAAGGCCCAGTTTCTGCCTTGGCACATCCCTGAGTATCACTATAGCTCAAATGTTAGGGAGTAATACTTAGTCTTCCTTCTGCTGGCATGCCCTTAGCCCAAGTGTCTACATGGCTTACACTTGCATTTGCTGCTCAAATACCACCTCATCAAAGAGACCTTCCCTTCCCTAAAAGCACAACTCTGGCAGATAGCTATGCTAGGCTGTAAGCTACATGGATAGAGACCTCTCTTTTGATCACTGCCCTATTCCTCATGCTTTGCATGAAATAATTTAAAAAAAGTGCTTGATGGATGACAGGATCAGTATTTTACACAAAGGAAATTGAGGTTTATAATGGTTAAGTGATTTGCTCAAGCTAGTCCATGAGAGAGAGGATAAAAATCAGTCTCCTAGCTTGAATTTCAGAGCTTTTACTACAATACAATAAAAATCTTATGTTCTAAAGACTAGAGGTTGACCAATTTTTTAATTTCAGATTTTTATTTCATACTTTGATTTTTATATATGTTTTATAATGTACCTAATCTTAGTATGCAAATCAAGTTTATAAGCAGATATACATATGTTGGCAATGTATGCCCAAAGCTTTACTTATTTTTAATTTCTTTTTATTCATTTTTGAGCCAAGGTCTTATTAGGTCACCTATTTGTTGCCCAGGCTGGGCTCAGACTTGCCATCATCCTGCCTCAGCCTCCTAGAGGTGTGGGATTACAGGTGTGCGCCACTGTACCTGGCAGTTACTTTATCTGAAATATAGATTATATTATTAAGATTGGAGGCTGCCAGGTTAATCGCCTTGTGCATTTCTCTCTCTTTGTTGCAAACTCCAGATGGCCTCCTCTGACTTTGTGTAGCATTGTTCATCATTTTGCCCAGAATTGTAGTCTTTGATCTGTCTAGGGACCACGTGAATAGGCCTGGTGAGGCTTATGGATTTGGGACACTGCTGCTTGCCTGCTTCTTCTGGGATGGACATGTTAGTCCTCAGGAGCCTGTGTCTGTGCCCTCCTGTCAGCTGCTCTTGTCTCTGCTCCACTCTGTGGCCTTCAGTGATAGCGGGCGCTCCGCACTTGCTGTTGTCTCTGCTTCAGCTCAGAGGTTCTTTCCCATTTTCTCTGATGGAATGAGAGAGCAGAATGAGACTTCTAACTTTCAGGTACTTGAATCAGAGGGAAAAGAGGATCTGATTGGAACTGGATTTTTGAGTGAGATCATGTTGGGACTTAGTTGCTGTCTGAGGTATAGATGTTATTTGGGATAAAGCTCATCATGACTTACTTTGTTCAGATAGCAATGACTCTGGGTGGATGATAACATGCTGCCAAGCCCTACCTAGATAGGGCTGCTGCCTAGGAAACTGAATATTCAGAGCTAAAAACAAACAAAAAACTGCCTTGAGGTTTGGCCTGACATGGGGAAATCATTATCTCTTTCCCCTGTATAGGACCTGATTAGTCAGAGTCCATCCTCATTTGGAGTACAGGGATCCCCTTTGAGACCTTCTGCCTCAGTGTAGTGCTTCAAGCAGTGGTGCTCAGCTTACGGCAGTTTTGTCTTCTAGGGGACATTCAGCAGTATTTGGAGACATTCTTTATTGTTATGACTGGCAGTATGCTGCTGGTATCTAGTGAGCATATGCCAAGGATGTTGTTAAATACTCTGCTATAATGCATAGACTAGTCACACAGCAACAATTACCTCATTCATAGTGTCACTGGTATAGAGGACGAGAAACCAAGGTTGGGAGTGACTCCTGCCTGTCTCTACTGCTGTGTAAGGTGCTGGTAGAAAAGTTCTTACATGCCAAGAATCTATGCCCAGGCTTGTATGAAGATACCCTCCCAGTAGACAAAAAGGCCCTTGAAGTACCATTGGCCTCAGGCCTTTCTAGCAACAAAAAAAATGGCTTTCTTTCCACTCTGTGTGCCAAACAGACAGGCCCCTTTTTGTTGCATGATGCCAAGCTCCCTTGGCATCAGTGGCAGGAGTGTGTTGTTCTCTGTACTTTACAGGCCAGCACTTGTCTGTCTGCATCAGAAAGGTGTGTATCACTGTCTTATGCCTTCATTACCTGACACTACAGACCATAGTTAATGATCACATTTGTAATGCATGAAGATAGATTTTCATTTTCAGAAATCAGAGCGAGTACATTCTACTTTCAACAGTTCTTTAATCCTCTCTGTCCTTCTTCTTTTCCCAAACCCGTGATTTGAATGTATTTTTCAAAATTAACTTCTCTTTTCCTTCCAGTATATTCTAGTCTGGGAGCTAGAAATTTAACCAGGCAGTGACTAATCGCTGTTTGCGTAAACCTCTAGTTTCTTGTATTCTATGATGTAATCTTTGAGCACAGCATACTTTTCCTGTTCTCCTCTTCCCAGCACCTTTCCCTTCTCAGCTCCCATACTTCTGCTTCTAAAACCACCCAGCAACAGTGCTTGAGGGCATTGAGCCTGGGTATTTTTGCCTTTAACACTATGTTGTCCTGGCTGTCTGCTTTGCATTATATGCTGAGCTCCCCTGTGATGGAAGTAGGAAAATGAAAGGATAGGTCCCAATTTTCAAATTTGTGTAGCTTATGCAAGAGTGACAGGAACAACTTAAGGTATGAAATGTACCTATAAGAGGAGTATTTGTTTTTGATTTCAGAAATTATATATCCACTTCAGAAATTGTATATCCATAGGAAATGGTAGTCTTTTTTTTTTTTTTTGTGGTACTGGGGGTTAAACTTAGGGTTTCACACTGAGCTATATTTTCAGTCCTTTTTTGAGACAAAGATTAGTGAAGTTGCCCAGACAGGGTTTGAACTTGTGATCTTCCTGCCTCAGCCCTCCAAGTAGGTAGGATTATAAGAATGTACAGCTTTGCCCAGATTATCTGAATTTTTTTGTGTGCTGGGAATAGAACTCAGGACCTTGCTCTTGCCAGGCAGGCTCTGTGCCACTCAGCTGTATCACTGGCCCCTGAATATTTTTTAAGGGAGTTTTGTTGTTGTTTGGACATCCAGAACACTTCTGCAACTATGCATTTAGTGTAGTTATTCTTTGAGTAAAATCATATTAATGCCAGCAAATATGAAGCTTTTATTTTAGAAACAGTAATTGGCAAATAGGAATAGGATATGGTTCATATCTTCAATGTTTCCTGACTATTAAAGGGAAACTAGGTAGCATTCTGATGATAGGCAGTTTTTGGTAAAGATACAGACCCTAAGAGGTGAATGAGGAATCTCATCAGAACAATACCTTAAAGTTTTCTTACTTCTTGCTGCTTAGAGCAGTAGTTTTCAAGCTTGAGGAATGTGCAGGTTCATTTTTAAATTACCTTGAACCTGCAGTGCTGTTAACTTACTTTTATCATGCTATGTAAATATATATAAGCATACAGTAAGTTGAAAGTTGCTATATACATGGCTAGAGGTATAGCTCAGTGGCACAAATGCCTACTTGGCAAGTGCAAGGTCTTAAGTTTGACTCCCAGTACCAAAAAAAAAAAAAAAAAAAAAAAAAAAAAAAAAAAAAAGTGAAGTTGCTATATATAATTTGTATACAAATGTGCAGAAGAATAGATTTATACTTTAAGTAAAAATAAGCTTCAATCCAGTCTTTTGCTGTACCTCAGTTGCTCCCAGGCTCTCTTAAGTTCAGTAAGTCTGTATTCTGAGGTGCCATCT
The DNA here is from genome assembly GCA_004027595.1 of Dinomys branickii. Taxonomy (NCBI): domain Eukaryota; kingdom Metazoa; phylum Chordata; class Mammalia; order Rodentia; family Dinomyidae; genus Dinomys; species Dinomys branickii. The sequence continues at coordinate 28,182 of PVLD010020358.1, forward strand.
GATGATTCATTCCTCCCACCGTTTTTCACTTTTTAACTACCATAAACTTTGATTTGTATAATACATCATCATTTCATTTGCTCTTCACTTGGTTGAATATGTTCCTTGCATATCAAGTCTGTTGCTATTCATACAGTATTAACTTTTATTTTTGGTACCAGGAATTGAACTGAGGACCTTGCACTTGCCAGGCAGGTGCTATGCTACTGAGCTATCTCCTCAGCCTAATAATTGACTTTTGACACAGTATAGAGATTAATTAGCTTTCCATGTTTAGTCCATACAAGTAGCTGGATGTGGTAGTACATGCCTGTAACCTTAGCCTCCAGAGGCTGAGGCAGGAGAATTGCTACTAGTGCAAGGCCAGCCTTGTCTGCACAGTGAGTTCAAGGCCAGAGTGAATTATAGTGAGACCATATCTCAAAAAAAAAAAAAAAACAAAACACAAATACTAAAATTATTTTAAAGGATAATTTTGTGGTTATCCATTAGATAATCATGACATTATAATATTGAAGGATAATTTGCTATAGTGTTCAGGTATGGTGATAATGCGTTTTGCCATGTTGCAAATGATCACTCAGTGTTTCAGTTAGAATTGGCTTTTGTTATGACAGAAAAACCTCACAATCTGCTATAAACAAAAGAAGGAAATTTACTTATTGCACAAAGTTGAAATATTTTTGAGTAGGGCTGTTTACAAGCATGTTCTGATGCAGAGTCTAAATGATGTCATCCTGATTCACCTCTTGCCTCAGCTTTGCGTCTATATGGAGGCCTTTTTATCATAATAGAACCTGGGCTGTGGGGCGGGTCTGCTTGAGACAAAATGGCTTTACTAGTTCCTAGTTGAGTAACTTTGAGAACTTTAATTTTTCCATGTCTCAGTCTCATCATTTTTAAAATCAGAATAAAATGGGCTAGCTACTTCACATAGTAGTAATGAAGATTAATGAGTTAATATATCTGAAGCACTTAGAATAATATATGTAAGTATTTAGAACATATAGTAAGTGTTATATATATGGTGGCTTCTCCAAATAATGACATTATTAATACTGTAGTTGAGGAGAATTTCATCCCAGATACCAGTATAATGAGAGAACAGATCTGTGCTCTATGGGTCAAACAAAAATTCTGGAATTTAGATTAATTTGTTCTTTCCTTCTTCCCTCCCTCCTTTTTTCCTCTTTCTCTCACTTTTCTTACCTTCTTTCCCTCCTTCCTTTCCTTCTTTATTTCCTTTTTCCTCACTCCTTACCTGATCCAAACTACGTTTTTGTTTTTTATTTTTTACCTTGAAGATAAAAATATAAAATTGAAACATTCTCATAATAAATTATCCTGACCAGTGTTGTCCAATGGAACATTCTACAATAATGGAAGTGGATAATTTGTTTTGTCCAGTAGCCATAAGCCACTTCTAGCAGTTGAGGTCTTGAAGTGTTGTTAGTGCCACTGAGAAAGTAAATTTTAATTGAATCAAATTTTAATAAATTTACATTTAAATAGTCACTTGTGGCTACTGGGTAGTAACCTAAAATAAGAGAATATATGCAAAGTACCTCTAACATGCACAATGGTGTGAGAAGTGGCAGGATCTGTACTTTTTGCTCCGGAAAGAGTTGAACCTTACTTAGTTGTATAAGCATGGCAGTCAAGACTGTTGACACAGCTTCAGCTTTCTTCTCCACTACATTCTACAGTTTTATGTTATAGACACATTAAATTTCACATCTTTCTACCTACCTTCATTCTGTAACATGTGCCTTTTCCCATCTACCCATGAAGTACTTTGGATGAGTTCTTACCATCTTTTATGTTGCAGTTCATTATCTTCTCTGAGGCTGCCCCTGAATCCCTGGAAGTTATTACAATTTTCTTCTGTGCTTGCTGTATATTTCTTATCAGAGTCTATGCTTCACTGATGCTATTTAGTTCTTGATCTCTTTTACTGGGCTGGGAACTAACTTCTTGCCTGCTTAACACCAAGTGGATTTTTTATGAATAGTTAATTAGATGGATGGATAGAAGGATGGTTTCAAAACCCTGGTTACATTTACAATTTTAAAAATATTATAAAATAAAAAATATTGTAAAATTAAAAATCATAAAATCAAAATCTTTAGATGTGAAATTTCACTGTAGTTGTAATTATATATCTCTGATGACTAATGCTGTTGAACATCTTTTTATGTGCTTATCGACTATTTTTTGTAGCTTCTTTGACATACCCATTAAAGTCTTTTGCTCATTCTTTTAAAAATATTTTTAAAATTTAATATTTAAAAATCAGTGTTACTGAGATAGAAATTACGTATAAGAAAACACACATCTTTTAAATATATAATTTGATGAATTTTGGTGGATGTTATCATTTGTGTAATCATCACTACATTCAAGATATGGAATATTTTCATTACCTCTCAGTATTGCTTTGCACTCCCTCCCCATCAGTCCTGCCTCCAGCCAATCATTAATGTGCTTTCTATCGCTATGGATTCATCATTTATAGTTATGGCTTGTGTCAGTGTTATGACTTGTATCTAGATGTCCCCCCAAAGCCTCATGCAGTTATAGGTGGGGCTTTTCAAATGCTGTGGGGTCTAGTGTGTGATGCTGTGAGTAAGGGTGTGTGATTACTGCCTTAGCGCACTGATTGGTTTAGCACAGTTCTGGGTGTGGATAATAGGAAGGCCCAACCTGGGTGTGAATACTACTTGCCTTAAGGGCGTGTAGCATAGATAGAAAAGAGGGTTGTTGTTGACCCTTGCTGCTACTGCTGCTGCTGCTGCTGCTGTTGCTCCGTCTTCTGCCTCCTGTCTGCTCTGTGATGCCTCTTTGCCATGCCAACCTGCCTTGGAGCCAGCTGATTATGGACTGAAAGCTCTGAAGATTGTGAACCAAAATAAACCTTTTCTCCTTTAACTTTAGGTGTTGGGAACAGCAATGAGAAAAGTAACTAAGACAGGTGCATGTAGTGTGTACTTCTTTCCTATTTAAGATGTTGTAAGTAAGACAGATGTTAAAAACACAATTGTATGTGATGAATGTTAAGGTCAACATGACCTTAACAATAAGTGCAAGCAGTGCCTGTCAGTTTTTGAATAATGGTTTTACTTGTCTCTTTCCATAGTGTACAACTGGACTGTGGATGAGGTGGTACAGTGGCTGATTACGTATGTGGAGCTGCCACAATATGAGGAGACCTTCCGGAAGCTGCAGCTCAGTGGCCATGCCATGCCAAGGTCAGGAGCGGACTAGGTGTTTCTCATTCGAGGGTGTAAGGAAAGGGTAGGGTGGCTCTGCCTTCAGCTTGCTCTGGTCAGTTAGATGAAGCTTTATCCTCAGGAAATGGAGTCTTTAGACAGGTCCTCTCCTCACATCTATTGTGTGCTTGGTAAGCATGATGGACATTTGCATCCATTCTCATGTAATATCCTTACTGACCCTGGGTGTAGTATGATCGCTGCCATTTATTGAGGGCTTATACAATATCTCATTTGTAATTCTTATATTAATTCTGTAAGGTAGGTTTTAGATATAGATGATGAAACTGGTCAAGTAACTTTTCCAAGGTCACAGACATGGCTAGTTAGAGGCAAAAATGTGATTTGAATTTAGACCCGTGTTAGATACAGTTTCAAAGTCTGTCGTGTTTCTGTTTTCTTTTGCTGTCTCTCCAGTGGCTGCTCTTTTATCACTCAGGAGCCTCAGGGCCCTTTCAGCCTCCCCTGGGTTATTGACACAAAATTCATCTTCTCTAACAAAAATGGTACAGAGGTAGGGCTGGTACAGAGTCATTTCTGGAACGACTGCTCCAGCAGCTGTTGTTTCTTAACTTTGCCTCTTTTACACGGGGAGGGATAGATTACTGCGTGGACTTCCTATTATACCATGTGAGTGCCATACTTCATTTAGTCATTAATCCATCTATTTATTCTTCAACAAGTATTTACTGGGTACCTGTTCTGTGCCAAGCACTTGTGCTGGCCACTGAGGATAAAGGTGACAACAACCTGCTCTTGCCTTCAAAGGGCTTATTGTTTGGTAAATGCAGATTATAATCTATCATCTTACTATGTTGGTGCTTCTGGTTATGAGCATCAAAGGAGGAAGGGGAAGGTTGCATTGCCCACACATTGCTGTCTCCAGCCATAGAATTATTAGGTACTGCTGGCCAGTCCTAGCAGAGCTAGCTGTTCCCTCCTCTGCTACCTATAGCCTCCTCTTTACAGCTTTTTGTTACTCTGGAGAGAGTGATAATCTTAAAGTTTGTACCTCCTTTGTAAAGTATTTCCCTACCTTTTATCTCCATTTTCACAATTCTGGGAGGAAGGAATTATTATTTCATCTTTTGGGTGAGCAAATTGAACTCCAAAATTTTATAATTTATCCACACTAGTAAGTGGCAGAGCTAGAATTTGAACCCAGATGTGCCTGGTTCTAAGTGCCCCGCGTTTTTTTTTTTAAACTGCATCTACGTCTTGTGCCCTGTGAGTCAAGATAGTCTTCCTTGAAATACTCAGTTTAGTTTTATTTGATAATACTTCACTAGAGACTTCCGGGAAGATGGCGACTGGGTAGGCAGCAGAGAGAGAATCTCCCAGAGGATTACCACCCAGACAATGGAATATAGCAATATGAAAACAGAAAGGAGAGAGGTGTGTACCCTGAACCCAAGAAGGATCTGAAATGGGAACTGAAGCCCTAGGAAAGACCAACCAAAACCTCTCCTGGAGGAAAGGATTGGAGGGCCGCCACGGCATAGTCGGAGGGAGAAGAGACGGAGAAAGAGGAAGCCACTGCTTCAAACACACTCTTGGCCCAAGCCCTCGTTCCAGCAATCGCAGCTTCAGCTTCGGAGACCCACGCTCATGGACGCCTCCCGACTTGGCCAGGGGAGAGCGGAGTTCCAAGAGCTGGTCCAGGTCTGGAGAGGAGAGGGCACAGCCAGGAAAAGAGGCAATGGTGGTTGGGAACTGTTGTCAAATCCAGTGTGAGGATGAGAGGTTGCAACAGCCACTGAAGCGGAGTCCCCACCCTGCAGCAACCTTCCTGATCAGCACCTGGAGGCAAGGTGGAGCCAGAGCAGCCAGTACACATCCCACCACACCCAGCTCTATGCCTGCCTCGAGGCTGTGGCCTCCTGCCTCTCCACTGTGTGGGCGGCTGCCAGTGGGGAGCGGTGGGGTCCATCCGCAGCAACATCAGAGCCACAGCAACTCCCAGGGATCCAGCCAAGGAACAAACGGGAACTGGAGCACAACAGCAAGAGAGAGCTGCAGATGGAGGTGGATCACACGGCCCCACACCCTTCTCACTCCAACATCAAGCAGGAAGCATGAACTGAGTTAGTGGGCTTCAGCTCCCACCCTGAATGCCCTCTGTGAGCACCTTGAGCCTCGGTGGCCTGCGCAATCACCACCTGTTCCTGACAGCAATGGGAGGAGTCCACAGGCTTCAGGACTCACCCCAAACTAATACGAGCAATAAGAGTGTCTCCATACTGCTTGCATATATGAACCTTGTATGAACCCATGGCGACCAGGTAGGCAGCAGAGAGAGAACCTCCTGGAGGAATGTCACTCAGACATAGGAATATAGCAACATGTGAAGGACAGAAAGGAAAAGAGGTGGATATCCTGAACTGGAGAAGGATCTGAAATGGGAACTGAAACCCTCGGAAAGTCTAAGCAAAACCTCCTCTGGGGGAGGGGATCAGAGATCTGCCATGGCGCAGTCGGAGGGAGACGAGATGGAGAGGGAGAGGGAGGAGGTCGCCGCTCCAAGCACACCCTTGGCCCACGCCCTCGTTTCAGCATTTGCAGCTTCAGCTTCCGAGACCCATTGCCCAGCTGCAAGGGGTGGGGAACAGTAATGCTGGAGATCAGGAGGAGGTG
>PVLD010020359.1:0-34125 GCA_004027595.1 Dinomys branickii
AAAAAATTTGGTACTAGGAGTAGGATCCTTGCTGTTACTATACTTAACCATGTGGTTCAAGAGCCTTTAGAAATGGCTTGTGGGAAGAGCTTGGAAAGATTCAGAGATGCTGCCTGAAAGAGATGCGCTAGAACACCTTCGGCTGTTCTGTCTGAGAGATTCTGGTCAGAGCTCAGAAGACCAGAAGGCTGATAAAAATCCTGCCAGTAAAGACCAGGTTCAAGAGGTTTCTGTTGGGAAGAAGGACTGCACTGGGTGCTGGACTCAAGATGATATATATTATGGCTTGGCAAAAAGATTTCCTGCATTTTGCTCGTATCTAGAGACTTTGCCTAAGACTGAGATTAAGGGAGGCAGCAAACTGATTAATATGGCAAAAGAAATTTCAAGTCAGTCAAATGTTGGGGAAGTGGCATGGCTATTGTTGGGGGCTTTTAGCCAAATTTATACTGAGAACTCAAGAGCAAAGAGCCCAGCAGGGTGATTTAAAATGTTGTGAGTTTGGCCAAAAAAAAGCTCCAGTAAAGCTATGGACTGCAAAGATGAGACTGAGATAATCTCTATTGCTGAAAAAAAAACCAAGAAAATGAAAAAGATGGTGTGAAGGTATCACAAAAAGCAACAAATTTCCACCCTTTGCAGTCTCAAAACTGTAAAGGTGAGAGACCTTGCCTTAAAAAAAAGCCAAAGAGTGCCATGTTCCAAAATGGTGGCAGTGGCCACACCAGGTTCCAAAATGGAGGCGGCATAAAAAAATTGTCCCTCAAAATTGGATTCAGTGTGCCCAACAATCCAGGCACTCGACCCCTATGGCCATGAGAGGAAAGCTTGGCTACTTCTCCAGGTGGCAGCAGACCTTGGCATCATCCATGTGGCCCTGGCTTTAGGTGCATGGAAAATGCAAAAATTCTGAGGTTAAAGAGGCTTCCACTCAGATTTCAGAAGGCCTGGGAGGCCAGGCAGTGTGCCCCCCAAGAGGGCAGTGTGTGAAGCTGTGAGTATAAAGCAAAAGGTGCACTGAAGACCTCAAAAGTTTAGAAAAGCCAGGACCAAAATCATTTGAGGAAGGCTACAAAGAGGGAGCCAAGTGGGCCCAAGAGAGAAGCCCTAGGAGCTATAACCACCAGAAGTGCCATAGGGGTGGACTCATGCAAGCCCTTTGGAGCCCACAATGTGCCACAAGTTGCTTCAGATGCTAGGTATAAAATTACAGGACACAGTGTCAGCCCTGCTGGATTTTAGACTTGCTTTGGTCCCAGTGCTCTATATTCCCCTGTTGGTACCTTTTAAAATGATAATGTTTATTTTGTGCCATTAAATGTTAAAAGTGTTTAACTTTTCATTTATATTGAGGGGCTTATAACTAAAGAGTTTACCTTAGATCTAAAAAAAGACTTGGACCTTGGACTTTTCAGCAAGGCTAAAACTGTTAGGGCTTTGACAACTCTTACAAATGGACTAAGTGCCTTTTATAGAAAAAGATATACATAAGTCTTTTGGAGCAAAATGTTATGGTTCTAATATATTTATATCTAAAAACTGGTGTAAAATAATTGTGTCTGGTTGCCAAGTTGACAAAGGATGGATTGTTATGGTTGATACATTGTGTCAACTTGAGGAGTCTAGAAGTTTGGCTGAATGACTCAGCAGAAAGCCAGGGTGCTTACTTTATATACATCCTGAGCCTATAAAAAAAAAGAGGGCATAGAAATTATATAAGTGCTACACCTACCCTGGATGGGGGTAGCCTGTTTACAATATAAGGAAAATAAAAAAAGGCTGCTTGCCACCATTCCTCCCTTTTGCTCTTATTGTTTTTGCTGTGTTCTGCGGCCATAAACATTTGCCCTCTGCCATGTGCCACTCTGCCTCTAAGCCAGACAAATATAAACTAAAATCTCCAGAAACTATCAGCTAAATAAACCTTTCCTTCCTTAATTTTGGGCATTAAATATTTTGTCTCAACAACAACAACAACAAAAAATAACCAAGACACTAGGACAAGGAATTTTGCAGGTCCTGGGACATCTAGGGACATATGGAGACACCCAAAAATTTAGACCAGACACTTGAAGGACTTTGCCCACTGAGATACAAGACTGCCAGAAAACTTTTAACCACAGATATTTATTATATCTTCCCTCCTGACTTCATTCCATCCATATAAAAGGGACACACTTCCCTTTGTTGGGGCAGATAACTTTGTTGCTGTCTGCCTGCCTGCACCCAGGTATTAAACCATATGCCTGGTTGCTATCACAAAAGGCTGTCATGTGGTCTCTTGCCTTGTGTTCGTTAGACAGGCCAGTCAGTGTATGAAGCAAGATTCCAGATGCTGTGAGCAGGATTAAAAAATAAGGCATAAATTGATGGAATTGGAATTAATAAACTGGAGAAGGTGCACTGATGAGAAAAGGGGGGAGAAAATCAGAAACTGAGGTCGGCAGAGGAAACTGGTGCGAAACACAGCAAGAGAGAAGTAAGTTTTATTGGAGCAGAGGTGGTAGGCGAGTCTCCAAGGATAAAGAAGGGGAGGAAGAGGAGAAGGAGCAGGAGAGGGAGGAGGAGGCCAAGGAGTCTGGGTTTATATAGAGGTAGGGGGCTGGACCTAAGGAGTGGTGCAAAAATTTTGGGTGGAGTGGATTGACTTTGGCTTTGTTTGAGCAGGCAGGACATTTTTGGGAGGGGTTGTCATTTATGGATTACATTAGAGTGAGATGCCTGTCAGGTAGCAAATTAGATTAGAGCAGGGTGTCTGGGGTGGGGGATTGGCTTTTGTAGTTTTGCCATGGGGTTGGGGTTGAAATGGATTCTAACAGAAATAAGAGCCCCTTTTTTTTGGTTCCAGGACGTGAACCTGTGCTTGCCAGGCAGGCACTTATGCCACCGAGCTAAATCCCTGGCCCAGGACCTTGTGCTTGCCAGGCAGGTGCTGTGTTGCTGAGCTATATCCCTGACCCCTAAGAGCCCTCCTTTTGTGGATAGGTTCAAAGCTATTGGACAGCAGGTTAGACACTTTAAACCTATCACTAAATTAGGAATCCAGGTTATCTGCAGGGAGGGAACAGGCAGGCATAGTAGATTAGGAGCTGGAAGGGTGCGGAAAAGACTGAGAGCAGCTGTTGTCTTGGATAATGAGCAGTACTCACTGGATATCCTATAATTTAATTCAGTTCTGACACTAGCTACTCATAAATTGGCATAGACCTCACAGGTAAGGTCTCAGGCCCACACAATCACCTCAGCTTCACACGGTAGTCACAAGAACTGGTACCCACACTGCTGTCTGACTTGGCCATAGAGTAAATCATGGTTCTCCAAACCTACTCCTTGGGTTTAATAGGTAGCTAAACAGGACTCACAGAACTCAAAGAAACATGTATGCCCCTGTTGCTTGCTCAGCCTACTGGCAGAACCTCCTTTCCTTAGGCTTTTACAAAGGTGTACATGGTGATGGGCCCTTGGGCCTCAGGCACTGGAGCAAACTGGCACCAAGGAAACAGGTTTCACAGCCTGTTAGGTGACCTATATTCCAGGTTAATATGGGTTTTTTGGTTCTCTCCCTCTGAAACAACTTTGGTTTACTATCAGTTATTTCATTCAGAAAAAGGAGAAGAGCAAGCCAGGCATGGTGGCACATGCTTATAGTCCCAGTATTATAGGAGTTTAAGGTAGGAGGACTGCAAGTCCAAGCCCAGCCTGGGCAACTTAGTGACTTAGCAAGAACCTGTTGCAAAATTAAATAAATAAATAAATAAATAAATAAGCAAGCAAGCTGGGAGTGTAGTCCGCTTACCTACTGCTGGACACAATGCCTATATCCATAGATGAAAGGAGGAGGGGTTTATTTGGCTGTTTCAGTACAGAGTCAGCTGGCTCCAAGGCAGAAACATCATAGTGGAAAGATGTGGAGGAGCAAAACTGCTTAGTTCTTGGTTGCTGGGAAGCAGAGCAAGAGAACAAGGCCAGAGGGGGAAATCCAAAGGACAAGCCAGGAACCACACACAGTGCCCAGGGCAGAGCTCTGCAGCACGCCCAGAGCACCAGGGGCGTGCTCTGCCAATCTGCAGCTAGGAGGAGGGAGAGAGAGGGAGGAAGGAAGGAAGGGAAGAAGGAAGGAAGCAAGGAAGGAAGGGAGGAAGGAAGGAAAAAGAGCAGCCTGAATGGTCAATGTATTTCTTTGTTTTGAACACAAAGATTTCTTTTCCCACAGAATGTGAGCTGGGCTCTGTCCCTTGGGCTCTGTACAAATAAACACAGTTGCTGAGGAAACAGAGTAAGTTGATTTTAGTAGTTACTGGCTGTTCCACATCAACTATTTACAAGGTCAGTGGGGACTACAACTTACTAAACAGAGAACTGTAATTATAAATGAGGAAATCTTGACCTCCTAGAAAAATGCAAGGACCTTTCCGGATTTCTAGGTGGCTTATATTCCTGAATCTATTGGAACAAAATATGCTGGGGAATAAACAAAACAGTACATGGAATAGAGGATCAAATTATCAAAAGCTGTAAAAATAAAGGCCTGTGAGCACAGGTCTGCTAGAGCTCTGTACCCACCTCCTTCCTTCACCCCACCTCCAGAGGAACTGGGGGACCATTCAAATTTCGATGAGAAAGAAACATATAATTAAAGTTGCAGAGACAAAAGTGGTTGTACGCTCATGTTTTTGGAGAGAAGACAGTGTTTCTGAGATGAAGACCTGAAAGGCAACCTCATGAGGGAAGGGTGGGAATTCCAGAGAAGGCCAGGCCAAAGGCAGCATGGATGGTAAATTGTGTAACCCCCTGAGCTTCAATTTCTTCTGCTTCTTCTTTTTTTTTTGTATTTTTGAGACAGACTCTTGCTATGCAGTTCAGGCTGGCCTTGAGCTTACTTTATAGCCCAGGCTGGTCTCAAACTCGCAACGATCCTCCTGCCTCAGCTTCCCAAGTGCTGGGATTATAGGCGGGTGCCACCACACCTGGCTCAATTTCTTCTTATGTAAGTTAAAGGTAGCAACAGTTTCTACCTTATAGGCCTCTCATAAAGAACAAGTAAAGCCAGTCATGGTGGCACACATCTGTAATGGTAGCTATTCTGAAGACTGAGCAGGTGGACTGCAAGTTCAAGGCTGGCCTGAGCCATTTACTGAGACCTTGTCTCAAAATAAAATTTAAGGGACAGGGATATAGCTCAGTGGCAGGAGTGCCTGCCTGGAAAGTGCAAGGTCCTGAGTTCAATTGCTGGTACCAAATAAATAAATAAATAAATAAAAATAAAATTTCAAAAGGGTTGCGATGTAGTTTAGTGATAAAATGCTCCTGGGTCTGATCAGCACCACTTAAGAAAAAAAAGCGTGTAAATTCCTCAGTCTGCAGATCAAAATGTGAAGATTTTACTAGAGCAGTGAAACAGCTGAGGGATTTTAGAACCTTGGAGATGAAAGGGCTAGAAAGGAACCATGATGGTTAGGGTGTAGCTTAGTAATAGAACATATACTTAGCATGTAAGAGGCTCTGAGTTCAACCCTCAGCACCAAAAGTAAAACAAAAACACTATGAATGGTTGATTTGGCTGAGAGAGACTGGAGGGTAATCCTTTCATAACTCAGAAAAGTCAAATCAGCAGAAGCCAGGCTGGGCAATGTTTTTGTTTTTTTGAGACAGGGCCTCACTATACTTAGACTAGCCTTGAATTCTATGTAGACCAGCTTGGCCTCAAACTCATGGAGAGCCTCAGCCTCCAAAATGCTGGGATTTCAGGCATGTACCACCAAGCGGGCGTGGCGAGGTGGTAGACTTTAGCTGGCTGTAAGGAAAGGACTGAGCCTGAAGCCAGGTGTCTTAGTCATTTCCGTTGTTGCTGAGTTACAATACCAGGCACCCATAAACTGAAGGAGGAGAGGTTTCAGATTTCAGTCAGTCCATGGTCAGCTGGCTCCAAGGCAGAACAGCATGGCAGAGAGGCCTGGCAGAGGAAACACTGCTTATGTAACATCAGCCAGAAAGCAGAGAGAGAAGGGAAGACCCAGAGAGGGTGATACGTCTTTCCAAGTCATGCCCTTAGTGACCTAGTGACCCAGCTCTTCTAACCAGACTCTGCCTCCCCCTCCCAGCAGCAAGCGAGCTAAATTTCCCCCATGATTCAATAACCTCCCAAAGCCCCAACTATGAGTGTACGAGGTTTTGGGGACATCCAGATATAAGCCCTAACATTCTGACCCTGCCCCCCTCAAATTCATGCACATATCTCTACGCAAAATACATTTAGTACAACTCTAAGACAGTTCCAGCTCTTCTGAAAAGTCCAGGTCCCAAGACTCTGAGAGGCAAGATGAACTCTTAGCTGTGATGCCCTGTAAAAATAAAAAAGAAAGTAAAACATTGCCACTATACAATGACACAGGGTAAACACTGCCATTGTAAAAGCGAGGAATGCAGAATAGAAACCGATGGGACAAAAACAAGACTGAAATATACAGCCAGCTAAACATTTAAACCCTATAGTTCCATGTCCAGAATCTGGGGTAAGTTGTGATGGCAAGATGTGAAATTCAAAGGACTCAGAAGGCCCTGCCACTCTGACGTTGCCAACTGCAGTCCACATGGCTTCTGCTACTGCCTTTGACCTCTGTCAGCAGATGGTCTGCACTCCTGGCCAACTTCCAGGGTCTCCACAACAATTTTTACTTTACTCTTACAGCTTCACTACATAGTGCCCCCGTAGGGCTCACTGCCTAGCCACATATGCCTTCGTCTGAAATCTGAGTGGAGGACTCCATGACCCGTTGCTCTTGTATTATGCATGCCTATAAAACCAGCACCACACAGATGATACCAAGCTCTGCTACCAGCTTCAACAGTAGCTGGGCCCCCTTGACTCATGGTTGCAGTGATCTAGCACATCCAGTGCCTGGATGGTGAGCACTGTGAAATGGATCATCTGGAAACCACCTCCCTAGAGGGCTCTTCTGAAGCATGGTGCCCCATGGGTCTGTTCTCAGATGAAAAATACATAGTTTTGCACCCTTGAACCTGTGATAGGTGGGATCTTGCCAGATTCTTCAGATGTTCTGAAGGGGCATTTTTCCTATTGTCTGGACATAAAGCCCTTAATCTTTTTAATTTTTCCAGCAACCTTGCTTTTTTTTGGTACTGGGAATTGAACTCATGACCTCAGGCTTGCCCAGCAAGTGCTTATGCCACTGGGCTATATCCCTGGCCCAACTTTGCTTTTTAAGACACCAATTTTGCAGATGCTTCTTTCTGGCCAAGCTGAGAACTTCTCCAATGAGCTTTTTGCTTATGACTTTTGGTATAAACTTGGTTAAAAGCCACCAGCAGTACCCATGTCACAGCCTCACTGCTGGGCTGTCTTGAAATTTTTTCTGCCACATTAATTCGTTCAACATCTTTAATCTCAATCTCCCACAAAGTATCAGGACATGAACAAAATGTAGATATATTTTCAGACTAGAGGATAATACGTGGTCTGTAGCCCAACTGTCAGTGAAGTCCTTCTCAACTGAACCTCCTAAGCCTGATCTTTATAGTCTGCATTTCTGTCAGCAGTCTAGTCTTCTGAACTCTGACCAGTATCACACATCAAGCTCAGTGTACAGCATTCTAGGGCTTCTCTAGCTGGCATATCCAAACATTTCCAAACTCCTTCCACAAACCACTTCCAAAGGCTTCTGAACCACATGGTTGGGAATATTTACAGTCGTGATTCTACTCCCAGTACCGAAATCTGTCTCAGTCACTGTCCTTATTGCTGGCACACAACACCCACAGATTGAAGGAGAGGTACCTTTGGCTCAAATTTCAGTCTATGGCTGCACTGAAGGCAGAGGGGACTGGCAGAGGAAAAGATGTTCACATCATGGTAGCCAGGAAGAAGTGAGAGAAGGGGACAAGATATGCCCTTCTCAATCACACTGTCAGTGACCCAATGATCTTCCTTTCATACCAGACTCTGCCTCCTAAGAGCAGTCAGTTACGTTGCTCCCATGACCCAGTCACCTTTCAGAAGCCCCACCTGTTAGCACATGATGCTCTCGAGGGACATCTACACACAAACCGTAACACCAGGGGATGAACCAGGCTTTGAGAACAAAAAGACCATTTTTTTTTTTTGTACAGAGTGCAATTTATTGGGTAGCAGCCAAGACCAGACCTCTGTGATACGGATCAGAAGATGAAGCTGATTAAGTGGGTAGGACAAAAATGACTTCATCTAAGGTAGAATGTACCTGGTTTATCTCAAGCTAGCATCAGAGAGACACATTCCTGGGACTAGGGTCTGGTCACAATAGTCATATACCACTCTCATAGTTTTGCAAAAAGACCTTTTTATTTTTATTTATTTATTTATTTATTTATTTATTTTGGCGGTACTGGGGATCGAACTCAGGACCCTGCGCTTGCTAGGCAGGCGCTTATTCCACTGAGCTATATCCCCAGCTCCCAAAAAGACCTTTTTATGCAAGGAGCATAAAAAGAGAAATGCCTGATTTGGAATAGTATGGAAGTAGGGGCAGTGGTGTGCTGGTTGTAGATAAGTTTTAAATTTACTTTTTTACCTTTGAAGGTTCTAGAATTTGTCCTAGAGTTAAACTAACTACACATACTTGACAGAAAAATATAAAAATGTATTAATATACATAAGCACAGAAGCCGTACTCAAAGCATGAGACTCAGAGAGGGGCAAGCTGGCTGAACTTTATATATAGTTAAACAAAGGGTCAGAGGCTTGGGCTTCTGGGTAGAGGGGAGGTGACACAGGCTATGGTAGAGGGGAGGAGGTGCAAAGTGAGTAAGGGTTGTCTCAGGTGGTACAGTCCCCGAGGGACAGCTGCCTGAGCTCATCTCTGTCTGGGCCAGTGTCAGGCCCCCAGGCTCTACTTCTAGTCAAAAGATGTTTCCTTGGCCAAAAGGGGCTTTCTGAAAAGCCCACCCCTGTACTTCTGTTTACTTTACAAATGTGGATAGATACAGATTTGTTTTTGTAAAAAAGACAGCTTTTCAGAGCTATTCCTGTATCTACAGACATGGGAGCCTAATCTGCAGGACTCACTAGTTTTCTACAGTGGAAACACATGTGTGATTGGTAGGCTGGTGGTGTAACTCAGTGGTAGAGAACATGCTTAGCATCCATGAGGCCCAGGGTTTGATCCCCAGCATCCATGCCCACCACACACACAAAAAGTACATCACTGCTGGTTTCAAGCTACTGACATGATATCTAGCTGGCTCCCAGATTTCCTGAAAACCTCACAGTGAAAGCCAGCAGCCCTGGCTTGATGGTGCACGCCTGTAATCCCAGCACTTGGGAGGCTGAGGCAGGAGGGTTGTTGCAAATTCAAGACTAGCTTGGGCTACAAAGCGAGCTCAAAGCCAGCCTGAACTGCATAGTGAGATCCTGTCTCAAGGAGAAAAAGAAAAGAAGAAAAGAAAAGAAAGCCAGCAGGCCCCAGCATATCCATGAGCAGGGTGATGAGGACAGTGACCTGGGATGCAAAGAAATAGGCCTTAGAAGAGGCTGAATATTTCCAGCCAAACTTAACTACTTGACTAGTAGAAGACTGTTTGCCTCTTACATTTCCTAACTGTGCATAATATATGAACTGATATTCCCTTATATTGAGGCATTATTTTCCTAATTATGTAGCAAAAAATACTTAGTGTAGGCTGGGCATGGCGGCACATGCCTGTAATCCCAGCCTGAGCTGCAAAGCGAGACCCTGCCTCAAAAAGACAACAACAACAAAAAATATTTAATGTACTTGAAAACGATTGACTCTGAGATGCTAGGAAACAGGAAAGTAGGCCTTTGTTCAGGTGGGAAGAGGTCTTGGGATGGAGGGAGAGGGAAGGAGAAGGGGAAATTAAAAGGAGTAAGATGTAAAATGTTTATGCACCAACTTCCTACAATGAATGTTTTCATTATGTGTCATAAATGTGCTAAAAAAGTCTTCTTGACCAATCTGAAGATAACAATATGTAATATAACAACCATTGTTAATTTCCTATCACCTTGTCGGAAATTCTGTATTGCTTCTATTGTTTGGGCGTTGTTTGGTTTATTTATTTAGTTTTTGTTTTTGGTACTGGGAATCGAACTTGGGACCGTGCATTTGCAAGGAAGGCGCTTGTACCTCTGAGCTACATCTGTGGCCCCTTATTTTATTTATTTATTTATTTATTTTGTGTTTTTGAGACAGGGTTTCACTATGCAGTTCAGGCTGGCCTTGAGCTCACTTTGTAGCCCAGGCTGGTGTTGTACTTAAGAGGATCCCCCTGCCTCAGCCTCCTGGGTGCTGGGATTACAGGTGTGCGCCACGACGCCTGGCCTTATTTTATTTATATAGGATTGTTTGTATGTTTTCATTCTTTTATCTTTAAAATTAAAAAAAAAATCTTGCCAGGCATAGTGGCACACGCCTGTAATCCTAGCAATCAGGAGGCTAATGCAGGAGGATCATTACTAGTTCAAGACCAGCCTGCTACAAAGTAAGCTCAAGGCCAACCTGAACTGCATAGCAAGACCCTGTCTCAAACAGACCAAAAAATAAAAAATTTAAAAAAAATCTTCTTGAAAGTGAGGGCTATTTCCTCTGGGCACAAACTAGTACAGGGCCCAGCTATGGAGGCTAATCAGTCAGTGCTTATTAAAAAGAAAAAAAAAAAAGAAAATCCAGGTGTGGTGATGCATGCCTGTAATCTCAGTATTTGGGAGGCTGAGGCAGGAGGACCACTGTGAGCTCAAGGACAGCCTTGGCCACATAGTCAATTTGAGGCCAGCCCTGTCAAAAGAAAGAAAAACAGAAAGGAAGGAAGGAAGGAAGGAAGGAAGAAAGGAAGGCAGGCAAGAAGGAAGGGAGGAAGGAAGAAAGAAAGAAAAAGAAAGAATGAAAGAAAGAAAGGGAAGATAAACTAAAAAAGCAAGCAAACAAACAAAACTCCACAAAAAACACCAATAAATGAATAGAAGAAAGAAAGAAAATAGTATCCTAGGAGCAGGTGCGGAAGCCAAGTAGAGAGGTAGTTAGAAAGGTGAAAGGAGAAAGCTCATCCTGAGATTGAGTCCCTAAAGCACCCTGTTATGGTTTGGGTTAAAAATTTTCCCCAGGTGCTGGGCATGGTGGCGCATACCCGTATTCCCAGCACTTGGGAGGCTGAGGCAGGAGGATTGCTGCAAGTTTGAGACCAGCTTGAGCTACAAAGTGAGCTCAAGACCAACCTGAACTGCATAGTGAGACCCTGTCTCAAAAAGGTGGGGAAAAAAAAGTGCCCCAGGCTGGGTGAAATGGCACATACCTGTAATCCCAGCACTTCGGAAGTCAGCCTGGGCTAAATAGGGAGACCTTATCTCAAAATACCAAAAAACACACAGAAAAGCTCCTAAAAGGGAAAAGGCACAGGAAAAAGACAAAGGAAAAAAAAAAAGCCCTCAAAAGCCTCCTGTGTTCAGCCATAGAGACTTGGAAGGTGATTAGATCTTGGGGCACTAACTTCATCAATGAACTGATCCTCCCAAGAGTTCACAGCTGAATGTGCTGTTGCATGGCAGGGCCTGGCTGGAGGAAGTAGGTTACTGGGGGCATAAACTAGAGTACATCCTTGTCCCCAGCCCCTTCCTCTCTCTTTCTCTGACTCTTCTATGCTTCTGGCTGCCATAAGGTGAGTGAGCAGCTTTGCTGCCCCACACCCTTCTGCCATGATGCCCTGGACCCAGTGCAGCAGCCAGTCAGGAACTGAAACCTCCGAAACTCTGAGCTGAATACACCTTCCCCTTTTTAAGTTGGCTTCTCAGGTACATCATCATAGTGACAGAAAGCTGATTAAAACACCCCACTGTCTCCACAAGTGGCAAGAATTTATAATCATATAAACCCCTCCCTGCCTTCTACTTTGGGAAGTACATGAATAAAATAGAAGAGATTTCCAGACTCTAGGATACTGTCTACTTGCTGGAATAATAATGCAGATAATGAATATGTGTAGTTCCTTTTAATTTTTTGCAAGAGAATTTTACCTGTGTATTCTAAAGGGATGAGGAAGGGGCTCTTCGGAGAATGGTTATTAATTCACAAAAGAGTAGAAAGAGATTACATAAGAAGGCCTGGTTGCAGTGACACAATACAGGGCACATACAACCTACTTAGCTGTTTCAGTTAGTCACCATGAAGACATGATTCCACAGCACTGTATGTTGCTGGAGGTATAGCTCAGTGGCACAAGCACCTGCCTGACAAGCACAAGGTCCTGAGTTTGATTCCTGGTACAAAAAAAAAAAAAAACCAGCAAGAAAGCACTGTATTTTTAGGGAACACAAAGCGGATCAGAACAAGCTGGGTATGGCAGCTCATGAATGCAATCCCAGGATTTTGGGAGGCTGATACCAGAGGATCACACATTTGAGCACAACCTGGGCAATTTAATGACTTAATGAAATCCTGTCTTAAAATTTTTCAAAAATGGGGTGGGGCTGGGGATGTAGTTCAGTGTGAAGGCTCTGGGTTCAATTCTCAGTAGTGATCAGGGGAGAGAGAGGAGATCATAACAAGCCAAATGACATCTCATTGGCTCTAAGTGTGAAATTTCAGAGATGAAATCTCAGCTTCTGTCATGACCTCCCAGAATGCAGCCAGCAAGGCACACACAAATTCCTGATGAAATAAAGGAAGTGGTCTAAAACACTACTCAGACCAGGAGAAGAGAACTCTGAAATAATTTATAAGACAGTTACAAAGGCTGGGAATATCTGTGGGCTGGGAAAGCAATAAGTGAGAGCTGAAGAGTCTCAGGATTGCTTCTTTTATAAAGGAGAATAACACAGCGTCTGGGGATAATGTCCTGCTATTCTGTATTCACACTGGGTAAAAAGAAGAGCAAGCAAACTGCCTGGAAATGCACAGATTTTAAAAAATGCTTACCATGAGGTCTAGAGATGTAGCTCAGTGGTGGGGTGTTTGCCTACCATGCACTAGGGCCTGGGGTTTAATCTCTGCCACTTCAGAAGAAAAAGAGTATCTATTTTAGTTATGCCTAACATGTATTTATTTATTTTTGAAACAGGATCTTGCTATATAGCCCAATTTGTTTTTTTTTTTTTTTTGTACTGGAAACTGAACTCAGCACCTTGCACTTGCAGGCAGGTGCCCGCCTGTGCCACTGAGCTACGTCCCAGGACCCTATTTGCTCTTGAACTCATCATCTTCCCACTTCAGCCTCCCACGTCCTCAGATTACAGGTGAGTGCTGCCATACCTGGCAAAAGTATCTATTTTAAAGAAGTTTGTTGAATTTATCTGCAGAGACCTACCTGTCCTTTGGAGATGTTTCTCTTTTGCAGAGGTGGTGGTGGTGTTTAAAACAGGATATAGCTACGTAAACCAGACTTGGCCTTGAACATGAAAATTTTCTGCTTCAGACCCCCAAGTAGATGGAATTACAGACCATCTTTTTTCTTTTCTTTTCTTCTCACATTAGTGGTAACTTTATCTTTTTTGTTTAATTTAAAGACAAAAGAATGGAGACATATGAAGCAGAATAAGCCATAAACAATACAGAAAATACAAAATTATACAGAATATAGTAGGGGATTAGCACTGGATGTTGTATTACATAATGTTATCTTAACATTAATTATCACATAAACATGAAAGGAAATACCAAATTATAGAGAAGATAGTAGGGAATTAGCATTGGATGCTGTATAATATATATAAAGTTATCTTCACTTCTGTTAATACAAAAACGATTGAGGAAATACAAAATTATAGAGAACATAGAAGGGAATTAGCCCTGGATGCTGTCCTATATAGTGTTACCTTCACATGTTACTCAGTTACACTGATGATGGCCCATTTGATCATTCAATTTTCTCCTCCCTCATCTCCGTTGCCTTACCACTCAATCAGTCATCTTCCCTGTGATAGTAACTATAGTCCTGGGTTTATCTATACCCCTGGACTCTTGCCTTGGGAAGAGATATAGCAGCCTCAGACTATACTGTAACATACATGGGTGTATACAAACTGCCGTGGTCGGAGGTGGAAAAGCACCTATGCTTGCAGCGGACCGCCCGGCTCTGCCCCGTCACTGTGCTATGGGTGGGGGCCGGTCCAGTCTGTGGGGCACCCTCAGCGGGGCCCACAGCAGAGCAGCCGCGGGGCCCACAGTGAAGCAGCCGTGGGGCATGCGCCCCCATCAGGGCTCCCTCGGTGACCCGTTCGGCTCTGTCCCGTTGCCTCGATGCCGGAGGCCCTTTCTTCTCCTACCTCCTCCTGATCTACAGTATTACCATTCCCCACCCCTTGCAGCTGGGCATTGGATGAACTTACAATGCTTGGTATAAAGGCTTGAAATCTCCCCAGCCCGTTCTCACTGTGTTAGTTCAGGGTATGAACTGAGCTTAAAGATTAGTTCTAGAATAGGGTTGGAGGATTTTCTCGGGTCTGCTGTATAGAGCATGCTGTTGTTTTTCAGGCTCCCGGTCTACTGTCCCTCATCCAATTTGTTGCTGTGGGTTCACGCAAGGTCCACATGTGCAAGCTGTAAGGAGACCCTCTTGGTGCTCACATTAATAGTTTGGGGTGAGTCCTGGAGACCGTGGATTCGTCCCATTGTTGCCAGGAACAGGTGGTGCTTGCTCAATCTGCCGAGACTCAAGGTGCTCCCAGAGAGAGTTCGGGGTGGGAGCTGAGTCCTGGCAACCCAGCTCGTGCTTCCTGCATGATGTTGGAGTGAGAAGGGCGTGGAGCCACGCGATCCACCTCCATCTGCATCTCTCTCCCGTTGCGGTGCTGGAGGCCCCTTCTGCTCCTCGGCCGGATCCCTGGGAGCCGCCGCGGCTCGCTGCCGAGGTTCCCCACTGCTCTCCGCCAGGAGCCGCTCACCCAGCCCAGAGGCGGGGGGCACCGCCTCGAGGCAGGCGCAGAGCCGGGCGTGGTGGGCTGTGTACTAGTTGCATTGATTCTCTCCAGGCACTGATTAGGAAGGTTGCCGCAGGGTGGGGACTCTGCCCCAGTGGCTGTCGTAACTTCTCATCCTCACACTGGGTTCGACAACTGCTCCCGACCGCCATTGCCTCTTTTCCTGGCTGCGCCCTCCCCTCTCCAGCCCTGGACCAGCTCTCGGAACTCCGCTCTCCCCTGGCCGAGTCGGGAGGCTTCCGTGAGTGTGGGTCTCCGAAACTGAAGCTCTTTCCTTTCTGTCCTTCACATGTTGCTATATTCCTATATTCCTTTGTCTGAGTGGCATTCCTCCCGGAGGTTCTCTCTCTGCTGCCTACCTGGTCGCCATCTTGAAGTCTTCTCGTTAAATTTATTTAGTTATTTGTTTCTTTCTAATGAATTGACCATTACATTTCTAAAGTTCTGAAATGGCCAACAGACCATAGAAAGATACCTCTTTAAGCTCCTGCTTGAAACCAACAGCTTCAGAAAACTGCTGGCCTTGATTCAGGGCCATGGTAACTTTATCTTAAGAGGACAAACTCAGTGAATGTCTTTCCTGGGACATGCTTTCCCTGTGAACTAGAGCCAGTAACAGGCTAAGCAAGGACCTTTAAGTAAAAGAGGGAGCTGTGATTTTAGGTAATATTATGGACTGTATCTAAAATATGCCCCAAAAGGCTCCTGTGTTGGAACCTTGGTCTCCAGTGCATCTATGTGCAGAGATGGCTAGGAGGGCCCGAACTTCAGGAGTGGGTTGACACGTAAAGAGTCGGTAGCAGAAGGGCTCTCTGGAAGGGGCATAGCTGGAGGAAGTGGGCCACTGGCAGTGCACTCTAATGGGTGTGTTTTGTTCCTGCCTGGCCCTTTCCTCTCTGGCTCATTCCCCCAACTCCCTACCCACCAACTCTGCTTCTGGCCTCCATGACATCGGCAGCTCTGTTCTCCCATGCCCCCTCTGCCGGGGTGCCCTAGCAGAGGCGGTGAGCGTGGACGCCAAGTGAGCCGAGGTAAATCTCTCCTCTCAAAGTCACCTCAGGTATTTTGTGACAGTGATGGAAAGCTGACTAACACAGGCATTTATTCTGAGTTCTTCCACTTAGGGGTGGAGACTAATTTGAGGTAAATTATTTCAAGTCTCAGGACATTAGTTCCTACAGTCAATAAATTCTACCTTTTTGAAGTAGGCATGGTGGTACATACTTGTAATCCCAGTACTAGGGAGGTTGAGGCAAGAGGATGGCAAATTCAAGTCTTTCCTGGGCTAAAAAGTGAGACCTTGTCTCAAATAAACAATTTTTAAAATTACTACATGAACACAAAAATATACCTGTACTATTACTTACTTATAATATGTAATTTATAACTAAACACAAATTCTTTTATATTACTAGTACCCTACCACATAAAATAACAGAGAAAAAAAAAGACATAAGGTTTAATCTTATTCAAAGTCTTACTTACTTAATTTAACACACTAGGGATTGGACCCAGGCAAACAGTGTACCACTGAGCTATATCTTCAGCACTATTTTTATGTATTTTTGACACAGTCTTGCTAAACTACAATCTTCAAATTTTTGATCATCTTGGCTCTGCTTCCCGAGTAGCTGGAATTATAGGAATGTGCCACCATGCCGTTACTTTTAAATTTTTTGAGAGGTCTTAGTATGTTTCCCAGGCTGGCTTCAAATGCTTGCTGCTGTGACTTGTGTCTGGATGTGCCCCGAAGCCTCATGCAGTCATAGATGAGGCTTTTTCAGAGGCGGCTGGATCTAGAGCATGTGATGCTGGGACTGCTTCATGGTGCAGCGCTGGGCTCAAGGGCGCTGGGACTAAGGGTGCAAGGGCTGCCTGTCCTGAGTAGCCAGATAATATGTAAGGAGCAGGAAGATGCTGTTAAGGGCCCTTGTTTACTTGCTTTTGCTGGCTCCTGCTGGCCATGAACCAGTTCTTCTCTGTGATACCCCTCTTCCAAGCCACCCTGCCTTGGAACCAGCCCATTATGGACTAAAATCTCTACAAACTGGGAGCTAAATAAACCTTCCCTCTTTTAACTTTGAGTGTCAGGCATTTGTCTCTGCAATGAGAAAAGTAACTAAGAAACCTGGGCATGAGTGGTCCTCCCCTTCTCGGCCTCTCAAGTAGCTGAGGCTACAACATGTGCCACCGTGCCCAACTCTTCTCTCTTTACTAATGTGTGATACAGACACTGTATAGGAAAGCTATTTAAAGTCCAAGTTCTCCTGAGGCAGGGGAGGTATACCACCCTTCTTTCCCTAAAGCATTGTAAAAGTCCAGCAAAGCTTCCTATGAAAGTAATTCTGTAATGCAGGGGTTATGCTTGAGCTTCTGACTGAATAACCTGTACACCTTGGCTTTTGTACAGTTCACATGGACAGCAGAACCCATGAGTCCCAGCATCACAGAACCTCAGGGCTGCAGGAGGCCTCAGCGATGACCCTGTCCAATCCCCTACTGCACATGTGGGGGACCTGGAGCCTGAGCAGAAATGTGCACCTGAAGTTATAAAGCAAAAAATGGAAAGCACTGGAGTACATTTTGTCTCTCATTAGTAACTCTACAGGGTTTTGGTGAGTTCTGGTGGAAAATTTCAGTTGAAAGGCTAAAGCTGTTTCTGCCTCTCCTCAGTAATGTTTGGACTCCTAATTTAAAGTTTATATAAAGGTTAAAATTGTAACTATTAACTCAGGAGTTTTTCCTCCAAAAATTCCAGCAGGGGGCAGCAAATTTAAATACTGTGAGGATCCCAGTGGTTAAAATGATTTTTTCAAAAATACTTTTAAAATTCAAGAGAGAAAGTATTACCTCTAGTGTTGTCCACCACCACCTTCAGCTGTAATGGTTACTAAGTCAGTGCTGTTTTAGTGCTTCACGATGTGCCAAGCACTGCATAGATGCTGTATATTCTGTCATTGGATCTTTACAATAGTGTGTCACTTATGAATTGTTATCCCATTTTATAAGAGAAGAAAATTACTAAGAAACTTTCCCAAGAACCTGTAGCTAGAAACCAAATAAAAGCCAGAATGCAGACCGAGGTCATCAGAACTATAAAGTCTTAAACACTTGTGCTGCCTGGGGTTGGCCCACTTGAGAATCAGAGTAGGGAATGAAAAAGCAAAAGACATTTTCTTATTGAATCATGTGGAAACAGAATCTAAAGGTACAAGTTCTGTTGTGGTCAGTGCTGGGGTTGGACCCAAGGCCTTGGACGTGCTAGCAGGTCTCCACCACTGGGCTATGCCTTCAGGCCTGCTCATCAGTTTCTAAATTGCCAAAACGAACTGCTGTCAAGGCCACCAGGACCCTCCATGTAGCTAAATCCAGTTGTCACTTGGTCCTCATCTCACTCAGCCTCTCAGCAGCATCTGGCCCTGCTCCTCACCCACCCTTCCTAGGTCTGCAGGACCTCACACTCAGATTTGTGCCAGACTCCCTGGCAGGTCCTTCTTGGTGCCTAGCGCTGATTCTGCTACCCCTGCTGGAGTTCAGTGCTTGCCTTGTCTCCTCTTGGTCTGTCTCCCCACTCCTGATCTCAACTGGCACCCTGAGGACTCCAGAATGCTATTGAAACATAGACCTGTAGCTCAGATCCCTCTTCCCTGAAATCCAGACTCTCATGTCCAGCTGTTTACTGTTCAGTGCCACCTTCAAGTGGCTTAACATGACCAGAAACAGCCTTGATACCATCTCCTGCTCTACACCAACACCATTCTGAACTTTGCATCTATCAGGGGCAAATCCATCTCTTACGGAGGGTAAAACTTTCATAGAGTGACCCTTGACCTCTGTCCTTAGGATGCCCTTTAGATTCACAGGAAAACCTTAAGGAAATAATTGGGTTTTATCTTCAGTATGTGTCCAATTCCAACCACTCTTTCCACCTCCTCTGCTACTACTCTGGACTGAGTCTTCATCAAATGAATTACTGCAGTGAGTAACACCCGTGCCTTCCTGTGTTCTCGGTAAACCGGTAAGTGAGCTTTTCAAAAAGTTAAGCAGGTCACATTACTTCTCTTTCTGAACCCCACGCTGGGTCCTGACATGGGAGTAAGAGCCACAGGACTTGCAGTGACTTAAAAGGAGCTGAAAAACCTGGCTTTTTTTTTCTATTTTGATTTTTAGGCTGGATGTGATAGTGCAGGCCTGTAATCCTAGAACTCTAGGAGGCTGAAGCAGGAGAATTGCAAATTTGAGCCCAGTTGGGGCAAATTGGCAGTTTATGATCCTGGCTCAAAAGAGGAGGGTGGGGCTGGAGGTGTAACTCCGTGTAAAGGCCCTGGGTTCCACCCCCGGTTCTGGTTTTTTGTTTTTTTTTTTTTGAGACAGGGTCTCACTATGCAGTTCAGGCTGGACTTGAGCTCACTTTGTAGCCCAGGTGGGTCTCGAACTCTGAATGATCATCCTGCCTCAGCCTCCCAAGTGCTGGGATTACAGGTGTGCGCCACCATGCCCAGCTTTTTTATCTTTTTTTTTTTTTTTGTACCAGGGATTGAACTCAGGACCTTGCACTTGTCAGGTAGGCAGTTGTGCTGCTGAACTATATCCCCAGCCCCTATCCCCAGTTTTGAAAAGAAAAAATCTGGCTTCCTATCCAACTTCATCATACAATGTGTGTGTGTTGCTGGGGACTGAACCCAAGGAGCGCTAGGCAAGTCTCTCCCACTGTTCATTCAGCCCCATCATTCATCTTTTCCAGTTGTTGGCCTCCTCCTCCTTCCTTTCTGGAACACCCAAGCCTCACTCTGGGGGTTGTCTGGGTGTGGGCCTTTGCTTTAGTTGCTGGCTGTTCTGAGGCTACTATTTTCCCAGGTCAATGCCCCTTAATCCTCATAACTTTCAAGCTTCTGTTCAAATCTCACACATTAAATTTAACCCTGCCTGTGGCCCCTTCCCTCATTCAGCTTTACTTTGTTGTATAGCTTGCTTGCTTCCTCCCTTCCTCCCTCCTTCCTTCCTTCGTCCCTTCCTTTCTTCCTTCCTTCCTTCTTTCCATGGGTGCTGGACATCGAACTCAGGACCTTGTGCTTGCCAGGCAGGTGCTGTGCTGCTGAGCTATCTCGGCGGCCCCTGTTTTGTTTTGTTTGAGACAGGGTCTCACCTTGAACTCACAATGTAGCCCAGAGTGCACTGTGGATTATTCATGCATCTTGAACTATTAATGATCCCCCTGCCTCAGCCTCCCAGAGTGCTGGGATTACAAGCGTGTGCTGCCAAGCCTGGCTCCATGCTTTTCTGCAGCACGCTTACCTTTCCACCAAATAATCTAATGTACCTATGTGTTGGATTCATTGTATCAAAAGAAGGAATTATAACAAATTTACAGAGACTTTAATTGGCTTTGTAATTCTAGAATTAGAAAGCCCCCCTCACTGGGGATTGAACCCAGGGCGTTCACACCGAGCTACATTCCCAACATTCCCCTTTTTATTCTTTTTGAGACAGGGTTTCACTAAGTCACCAAATTGCCCAGGCTGTGCTAAAATTGTGACCCTCTTGCCTCAGCCTCGCAGAGTGCTGGGACTATAAGTGTGTACCACCACATACAGACTAAGCGCTCTGATGAGCTGAGAAGAGAAGGCTGGTTTTGGGGGAAAAGTTGAAGAAAGTAGAAACCAAGAAAAAAGGAAGGTTGGTCATTTCAAAGTTGCGTTCTCTGGAAGGCGAGGAGAGGAAGACAGAACAATGGAAAAGTAAGTGCTTGGGTGACCTCACTCCTTTTTGTAAGGACTGAAGCAGAGGGAGCTTCATTATTAGGCCAAGTGAAAAGGGCCTGTTTTGGAAGTTTGCGTTTTTCTAAAATCTGTTTTGATTTCTCAGAAGGTCAGACAATACCTTGAGTTTGTTTTGGTGTGGTGGAACTTTAGTGTGAGTGACTCCATTTTGATTTTTTTTTTCTATTTTGATTTTTAGGCTGGTATTTTGAGGTATAGTACAGGAGCTTAGCCCAAAACAATAGACTGTGATGATTTTTATTTAAAACTTTGTTGTGCCTCCCCGTGGCCCTCTAGAATATACTGTCTATGAGGAAGACCTGTCAGTTTCCTCACATATGTATTTCCTAAGCACCTAGATATTATATAAATATATAAGCAGAACAAATTAAAAGTCTGGAAAACTGTACTATGACTGAAATATATAAGAGATTTACTGCCAGGCAGGGTGGCACATGTGTGTATTCTTAGCACTTGGAAGGTTGAGGCAGGAGGATCACTGTATGTTCAAGGCCAGCCTGAGCTACATGGTGAGTTCAAGATGAGCCTGAACTCATAGTGAGACCCTGCCTCAAAAAAACAAACAAAACAATTCCAAAAAAATTAAGAGACCTCAATGCTAGTTATTCCAAATTTCAAAATATCCTGCCTCACAATGTGTGTTGAATAAGCATTTGATAAATGCAACATGCCTCACATCTGAAAAGGAAACCCACACCTACCTATTTCCACAGAGGCCACTTCTTGTGAGTTGTTGGGTGTTTTGAGTTCTGCCTGTTTGTGTCCAAAACCCATTTCTGCTTTTGCTTTGCTTTTTCCACTTCCAGTCCTGTAAATTCTATTCTGTAGAAAAATAGCTTTTGTTTTCCCAATATTTCCATAAACTCAATCAGAGATGGTTTAAGGAATTTAAGAGCTAAGATGACAGGACGAAAGCACACAGAAATGAAAAGTTCCTCGGGTCCTGTCACTTCTCTTTCTGAACCCAACCCTGGCTCTCAACACCCTCAGGACTTGCAGGACTTAAAAGCAGCTATAAAATCCTGCTTGCAATAATGGTTTTGAAAAATGAACCTTTGCAGGTCTGGTCAGAGTGTTGCAGATAAGAGACCATTGGAAGACTCTTGGCACTATGGAGTCAGAAGGCAGACTTTTATTTGTAACACTGGCGGACCAAGAGAAACAGTTTTCAAACCATCGGCCCAGAGTCAAGCTTGAGTTCAGTTTAAATATGATTTGCAAGTGAGAAGTACAAAACTGATAATAGGTTATTACATGATTGGTTACATGGAATACAAGAATTATGTCATACATTGTCAGTCAGGACTATCATTTGAGGAAAGAGGGGAGGGTGTGAGGTGAGCAGAGTTAAATGTGTCCTTGATTGGGCCAGTGTTTCCCCAAACATGACGGCCTCAAAACAGGCAGAAGTCAATATATATTTTTTTAATTAAAGGAAACTCAGTCAGCTTGACCTGTCAAGTTGACAGATAACAGCTGAGACCAAACAGTCAACATTTTTTAGCTGAATTTAGTACACTAGCTACATGACAGGCTATAGGGGCCTATGGTCACAGGCCTCTAATTGATTTCTAACTTTTGCTATAATATGCCTACAAGTCTGCTATTCTATGAGTGCTCTTACCTCTCCCCACCTGCTTTACTACAGAGAAGAATCTTCTCCCTCAGTTTCCTCAGCTTCTTTGGTGCTAAGGAGCTGATAGGAGGGAATAGCCTGTGTAAGAAGTTGGTGATGCATAGGTTCAAAGCATTCTGTCAGGAACTGTGACAAAACATGGATCATACAAGGACCCAGGAGAAACAGTGCTAGAAGGGCCAGCACAGCTCCCAGGAGAGCCCCTGTCCAAGAGGGGAGAAAAATCCAAGTGTCCCCATCAGCAAGTGCTTCTCAAAAGCCTCCCTATGTTTGAAGTGTCCCACACCTGGTGGGAGTTTTCTCCTCCTATTCCTGACTTGTTAGCGTAGTAACAACACTCTTCCTCCAGGAAAAGGCAGGTGCCCCCTGCTGGGCAGTCAGGAGACAGAAGGCTCTTCGCTTCTGGAGGACAACTGCGGCCAATGAGTCTATTTGGTCCTGCAGTGTGTCTATTAAGGTCTGTATACTGGTAGCGTCTCCAGCAATCTGAGCACTTAACTGTGAGTGTTGCTGTTGGCTTACATCCGTAGCTGTGGCACTGAGTGTTACCTTCCCTGCAATCACCACTCCTGCTAACAGGGCAGTACCACAGGGCCACATTTCTGATGTGACTGATGGCCATGTGCATGTCCTTGCTGTCCTGGATAAGCACAAAGGACAGTATTTTGCTTTGGGGTTTTTGCAAGGGGAACAATATAATACAGTACACATATTTTGTAAGATTATCTATAATAAGCACCCAAAGAATCACATACAAAAGAGTGCAGGAAATCTGTCCACACACTAGAGACCAAAGAATCCAGCCAAGGGGATGGGTCCCATGATAATGCCCTGCATGAGTCCAGCTGACGACCTAGAGCTCATAACAGTTCCTCCCACAAGTTCAACTGGAGGCCTAGGGCCCATGACAATGTCTCATACAGGCCCATTTTGTGGATCTGCACTGGGAAGGCCCAAATGTCAGCGGTGGAATCTACTAAGTCTGCCAGTGGGATGAAGAATCTGTGCTGGCAGGCTGAAAGATCTGCATTAGAGCCAGGAAATGATGCGCAAAGCAAGAACCACAGCTCCCCCAAAAGTTACCACAGTCATCCTTGACAATAGTGAGGTCCTGAGCTCCTCTGATGATCTGGAAAGCCAAGTTCCCATCAGGAAAGCCAATGTGACAATCTTCTCCAGGAGACTGAGCTGTGTACCTTCTTCCCCTCTGAAGCCAAGAAGCAAGGCTCCAAGTGAGGACCAGAACTCCCCCAAAGTGAACCAAAGCCATTCTCAGCAACAACAAAGTCCCAAGTGCCTTGGACAATGGGAACAGCCAAGTGCATCAGGAAAGCCAGCATGACAAGCTCCTCCAAGAGAACCAACAGCTCCTTACAGCTTCTCTCTGCTTCCAACAGGCTCCCAACAGCTTCTACCAGCTCCCAACAGCCTAACTACTTCTCCAGCTCTGCCTCTTATGCTGCTGGCAACAGTCCCCGGGTGGGCCTCCCACACCTAGCACCACGCTTGCTCAGTTCAGCTGGGGGTTATAAGCTGAACACCAGTTGTCAGTCCACTACAGTCAGGTACCAGAAAAGCAAGTCTACAAAGACTCATTTTTGTGCTCTCAAGCACCTGATGTATCCTGTCAGCACAAAGAGAAAAGGTCCCAAATGGACCTGCTAGAGAGCCTGAAATGGCAGCCAATATGTCCATACAGTCAGGAGAGGCATTTTGGCCCTTCTTGAAGCCTAGAAAACAAGAGGTGCTTCCCCATACTGTTGTCAGTTTGGGCTGAAGCAGGCAATCTGGAGCACTGGTTGAATTAAGCTTAGTATTATTCTGAATGAGACTCAAAGCTCCATTGGATAGAACTGAAAGGGAGAACAGAACCAACAGTCTTTGCCCAAGTCAGAATTTATAGCTTGGAGTGTACCTGATGGGTGTCATTAACCAGAGGCAGGTGGCTGGGAATCGGGGGCCCAGCATTGTTTACAATAGGTGCTGGGGCCCTGTGAAAACACTGGTGGTCTCTGGGAAGGAACCCTAATGGAGGACAGGGGTAGAGGGGATACCCAGGCTTTCTGGACTCTTAAATCAAGCCATGGGTGTAGCCCTAGTCCATCTACCAGCTCTTCTCTGGCGACCTGAGGTCCAGTCCTGGTGGGAAGGGTGCAGAATAAAACACTGAAAGGGGTTGCAAGCTCCTTATCGGCAAGGTACACTAGAGGGAAGCTGAGTCAGAAGGCCATTTTTGGATCCAGCCCAGTCTATGACAGGGTCCCATTTAGAACAGAATGCAGATGACAAAGGGGTTACAATGTTTTTGTGTCTGTCACCAGTCTGGAGAAATGTACTTTGTGTTGTAACAATATTCCCATTCTGTTTTCTTTTTTTGGTATCAGGAATCAAACTCATGACCTTAGGCTTGCCAGGCAAGCACTTAGGCCACTGAGCTATATCTCTGGCCCAAATATTCCCATTCCTGATTTAATCCTCCACACCCTGAGGAATAGCAACGATTTTTCTAATTCCGAAAATTGGCCTGGACTGGGCATGCATCCCATCTGGTCCAATTAAGAATAATCTTGGGGTTTACACCTTCAACTTTAACTGGAAACTCCCAATGTCCTGAATTTCCACATATGCTCCAAATGTTAATGCATGTTATTCACAGAAAGGTCATTATACAGTTCCAGCTTTGAGCCCTATAAAGGAAATAATCAGAATGGCCTCTCCGCGCAGGATCAGTCCCTTTGGCCCACCCTACCCACGATTTCTAAGCTCAGGGTGCCCTCTTGTGGCCTCGCGGCATAGGTGCAGCCCGTCACTCCTGTAGCAGGCGCAGAGCTGCTGCTTCACCCTCACTTTTCCCCGCGGTTGCGGGAAAAGCCTCTCTTGAAGTTCTGTATCATGCAGTCTAACAGCGGGCTCGCTCTAACTTGCACCCACAGCTCCCTGTGTGTGCACTGTGCTCTTGAATGGTGTCACAACAGACATAGGGAGGGTGCCCTCCTAAAGGAGAGACCACTCAGGCACCTGCCTGGCCACTTGGCTCTCGCCAACATTGGGACTGTCAGGGGTAAGGAGAAACTTCGGTAGGTTCTCCGTTTTGTCTGCTCAAGCCTCTGAAGAGAGCTCGGGCAGTTAAGTCCGTGGAAATGCAGGTTGGGGCTCACTCAAGCTCCATGACCCTGAGTGCCCAGTAGAGAGGGGTCATCACGGAGCACGGACAGAAACGACCTATGGCTTATGCCCTCTGTTCACAATGAGGTCACACAGCACACAGCAGGCATTCACAGGTTAACACTGTCCCTTCCCCAACCCCATGAGAAAATCTAACTGGAACAGCAACTGCACCTGACTACTCTCTAGAACCAGTACTGGAACAGGTAGCACATGCTGAGGGGCGGTCACCCTCGGAGATAAGACAAGATGAGCAGGTGAACAAGCTAGCCATGGGACATCACATGGGGAAGGCCTGCCTTGTCTGAGGGCCTGTCCAGTCACCTTCTGACTCCTCTCAGGGTCTGATGAGGTCTCCATTATTGTGCAGGGTCCCCCCAACACACTGCTGAGGAGACCCTGAGAGGTCAGGGTGTGCCACTGGTCAGCATGTGCACCAGAGGTTGCAGATAAGAGACCAGTGGAAGACACTGCACCAAGGAGTTCAAAGGGCAGACTCTGCTCCGTAAGTAGTCAAAAAATGAGAGCCACCAGGCAAGTGGCACATTCCTGGAGCCTTACTTCTCAGGACTTGGAAAAGTGCTTGAGCCAGGAGTTCAAGACCAGCCTGGGCAACATCTTAGGAGCCTGTCTCAATAGAAAAAAATGGGTGGGGGTATAGCTCAGTGGCATAAGCACCTGCCTGTCAAGCAGAAGGTCCTGAGGTCGATCTCCAGTACCACCCCAAAAAAAGAAAATCAAAAGAAGAAAAAATGGGAGCCAGGCGTGGTGGCACTGTGCCTATAATCCAAGCACTTGGGAGGCTGAGGCAGGAGGACTGTTGTGAGTTCAAGACCAGCTTGGGCTACAAAATGAGCTCAAGGGCAGCCTGAACTGAATAGCGAGACCCTGTCTCAAAAAAAAAAAGAAAAAAGGCATGGTTTCTCTTATACAAGAAAGTATCAAAATAAAAGATAAATAAATAGGCAGGGAGAAGGTCAAATAAACCCTCCAAATTGTCTATTCTATTGTTCAAAAGTATTTTAACATACATGCTAATTGGTTTCATTTATACTACTAGCTTCTCTTAGTTCATTGAAAAGAAAGTTTTGTGCTATTATGTTTTTTGTTTGACACAGGGTCTCACTATGTAGTTCAGCTAGCCTTCAACTCACTTTGTAGCCCAGGCCAGTCTTGAACTCACAGTGATCCTCCTGCCTCAGCTTCCCTGGTGTTGGGATTACAGGCGTGCGCCACACCACACGTGGCCTATGTTTCCTTTTTTGTAAGTTTTTCTGAGACTTGTACTTGGAGTAACATTTTGGCCATCCTTTTAAGATTATGGTACATGGTGTATTAACTGTTATTCTCTCTTTTGTTATGAAATTTTATTTTTTCAAGAAAGAAGAGTGTGTTCTAATAGTTTATTAATATCTACTTGTATTACATGAAATAAAAAAATAGTAGCTATTATCATGAACTGAAAAATAGATTGCACCAACTAGTAAGAAAGAGATGGGAAGACACTTAAAGAAAGACAACCCAAAAGTGAGAACGCTGGCATAAAGTCCCTGGGTAATCAGTAAGCCCTAGAACAGGAAGCAGGCTTCTCTGGGCCACTCAGCTGCCAGCGCGCAGCCCCACCCGACCGCGGTGGAGGCGGGGCGACCGTGCTTCCTCCCGCGCTGGCCACTGGGGGAACCTCAGGGCCGGGCGGGTGGGGTAGGGTGGGGCAGCGGAACTTTCCAGGGAGTGGTCACCGCCCCCTTCACGTGCTGCGGGACTTAACTAGGGCTTTGTCCACCTGGTTTCAGCCGCATCCTTTCAAGACAGTGCAATCACCTTGACTTTCTTCCTCTCCCAAAGCTGGCCGGCCCTCCTTACCCGTCCCGCCCATGCCCTCGGCATGGTCTGTCTCCTTCCTTCCCACCCCTGGCTGGGGGTCCAGTTTGCTTTGAACTTTTGAACCCACCAGTCAGCAACACCTGCCCCTCTCTGTGGGTGGGGCCATGGCTGGGTGGGGCGCTGCCTCTGCCTGGTGGGGTCTGGGTGTATAAAGGCCCCCCAGGCCAGCTGTTTGCACCGCTCCCCCATGCCTTGGAGGGCTGTCAGTCACATATCCTTGCCCACTCCATTCCTTCTTCTCCCACCCTGAACCCTACAAAGTGCCCAACGTGGTTGGTGTCGGGGGCGGGGTAGAGGATGCATCCACAGGGGCGAGGAGACCCGTGGGCTGCATGTGGGGCTTTGCCTTCTGGGGTCCCCCTGGCTCCTGGCTGCCAGGCTGGGAAAGGTGAGTTCCCCTGACTCATCCTGCTTTAGGCTAGAAAGCACACGAGGGGGACTGTCCACTGAAAGTTAAAAGCCTCTCGGTGAGATGTACCAACCCCAAGGGCCACCACCGCCCTGCAAAGGGCAGGGAGCCTTTACACGGACCCCTAGGGCTCCAGGAAACTGAAGGCTCTCCCAGCGCACTGCCAAGGGCAGGGAGCCTTAACACGGACCCAGAGGGCTCAGGGAAACTGCAGTCTCTCCCACTGCCCTGCAACCTAGGGCTCGGGGAAACTGAAGTCTCTCCCACTGCACTGGGAAGGGCAGGGAGCCTTCACACGGCCCACTCAGGTGTGGTGGTGTACACATATAATCCCAGCACTTGGGATGCTGAGGCAGGAAGAGCCTGTGTGAGGCCAAAAACCAAAGAAAAAGAAAATAGATTGTTGATTTGGGTTTTTTGGGTGTTTTGAGACGGGGTCTTGATATATTTATATGTTGTCCTTGGGCTGGTGTTCTTCCTGCCTGAGCCTCCCAAGGGCCGGAATTCCTGGTATGCACCACCATGCATGGCTAAGGTTTCTATTAAGGAGGTGGTTTGTTATAATGAGTGAATCTTCTCAGATACAGCACTGTGTTTGCTTGGGCTTAGCCTGGGTCCATCACGGACAGAGGGCTGGCTCTTGCCAGTTTGTAGTTTCCAAGGTTTAGATGAAGGTAAACGATGCAGCCCACACTCGGAAGCTGAGGCTTTGATGCAACAATAAATAGTGAAGGAATCTCTAGAACAAGCAGCTCTAGAGCTGGCCCTGTAGTCACAAGCACCAAGCTTGCTGCTGTGCTCAGGAGCTTTGATCATTTTACGCGGAGCATATGTGGGAAGGTGATGACCGTAAGTCAAAGGTGGTAAGCAATGGGGTTTTTATTATCTTGGTTTATGAAACTAGGACCTTCAAGAACATAGCTGGTGTTCAAATTTTTTTTTAGTTGGGATTTTCACTACTTGCTATGCTGCCCAGGGATGATTTGGACTTGTGGTCTACCAGCCTCAGATTCTTTTTTTTTTTTGCTTTTTTATTTTATTTTAGCCTCAGATTCTTAAGCATTTGGGGTTACAGGCATGTGCCACAACACCTGGAAAATCTTTCTTGAATTGGTTTCTTATTGGCTAAAGTTTAAAAAACCCAAAACCTAGCTGGGTGTTGTGACACAGGCATGTAATTCCAAGGCTGAGGCAGGAGGATTCCTGAGAATTTGAGGCCAGCCTGGGCTATATAGTGAGACTTTGTCTCAAAAAACATTTAAGCAGAAAAGGTATGGTGTTGCCTGCATATAATCCCAGCACTCTGGAGGCTGAGCCAGGACGATCATGAATTTGAAACCAGCCTGGGCTGCATACCACGTGCAGAGCCTACATAGGTGAGACCCTCTCTCAAAAACAACTTGAAACGATACTATTTGGGGAAAATAAGATAGTTATGGAAGTTTTTTTAAAAGTTCTTGCCCAGTCTCCAACCTGGCTTTTTT
Source organism: Dinomys branickii (assembly GCA_004027595.1). NCBI lineage: Eukaryota > Metazoa > Chordata > Mammalia > Rodentia > Dinomyidae > Dinomys > Dinomys branickii. The sequence goes on from PVLD010020359.1 coordinate 29,282, forward strand.
CCTACCCTGTGCTGGGATCTGAACCCAGGAACTTGCACATGCTAGGCAAGGAACTCTAGTGCTGACTCTCAAACAGCAATCTTCCTGCCTTAGCTTCTGAGGAGCTAGGTTAATGTGACCATGTTCAGAAATGAAAGGAAAACAAATATTTCCCTACACCTGTTTGATTCTTGGAATACTAGAATTTCAAGAATTCTACAATAGCCAAGCATGATAGTACACACCTGTAATACCTGCTACTAAGGAGGCTGAGGCAGGAGGATCACAAGTTCAAACTCAGCCTGGGCAGCGTAGCAACTTAGTGAGACCCTGTCTCAAAAAATAAAAAGGGCTGGGGATATAGCTCAGTACAGTTTCTGCATTTAATGCCCACTACTAAAGAAGAAAAATCTACAGTGCAGGAGATAAGTGTGCATTTTTATAGGAAGCAACTAATTTCTTAAACTATTACAGTTATATCTTGGTAATCCTTCTCACCTTTATTAACATATCATCCCTCCAAGATTTGATGGTGGCCAGGAATGGTGGCACATACCTATAATTCCATCACTCTTAGGAGGCTGAGTCAGGAGTATCACTGTGAGTTTGAGGCCAGCTTGAGCTACCTACTGAGTTCAAGGCCAGTCTGAACTACATAACAAGACCCTGTTTTAAAAAATCAAAAAAAAAAAAAAAAAAAGTGAAGGAAGACTATTTTTCCTAAAGATTAGATTCTTTTTAAAAGATTCAAAAATAAATTTTTAAAAATAAAAAAGAAAGATTCTTTCACTGGGTGAGAAGACTGCTCTGACCACTTTTTAAAACACAGCTAACTGCTCCTGGTCTAGCATTTTCCCTATAAGTAATTGCTAGAGCTGCTGGTTTAAGCTGGTTCTCAAGGGCAGAGGAAGGATAGGATTAAAGAGGTACCAGAATGAATTCAGGAATTATACAATCACACGAAGAATGAATCAACCCTGGAAGGGAGAATTATATATTAGTTTAAGGAATCAGCAGGCATATTTCCTAGGAGCTGGGGGGAATTGGAATTGTGTTGCTAATAAAACAGCTTGTGCCATTCTAAACTGTAGAAACCTGAATTTGATCTGTGGCTGCAAAGCAAGGTAGTTCATCAGCATATCTGGCTTCCAAAGTGTGTTTTTCTGAATTATGTCTTCAGTGAAAATTTTGCTCCATCTTATACTGTGGGTCAATGAGCTATATTCTCAGCCTTTTTATTTTTTAAGGTAATCTCACTAAATTTTCCAGCTGACTGTGAATTTATGACCCTCCTGCCTCAGCCTCACGTAGCTAGGATTATGGGCATGTGCCAACCGTGCCCAGCTTTGACAAGTTTTGCTTATAAAATAGTCAGGGGGTAAGAGTGGCCTCTGGAAAGGGGTTAATTTGTCTTTGAATTTTAATTAGCCATCTAGGTATGACCTTTCTCATCTGATGTATCATTCTGACATCTTCCTTTTCTTCCTCCCACAGCATGAGTGCATCTCCATCCATGTTGGCCAGGCTAGTATCCAGATTGGCAATGCCTGCCTGGAGCTTTACTGCCTGGAACATGGCATCCAGCCCGATGGCCAGATGCCAAGTGACAAGACCATTGAGGGTGGAGATGACTCCTTCAACACCTTCTTCAGCGAGACTGGTGCTGGCAAACATGTGCCCAGGGCAGTGTTTGTAGGCCTGGAACCCACAGTCATGGGTGAGGTTTCCCAGGGTGCTGGGACTTGAGGTGCGGCCTGAGGGCTCTGTTGATGCCCCAGGCTTGATCAGGCACCTGCAGGTTTTAGTATAATGGGTGGCGGGTTTCTTCTCTTCCAGATGAAGTGCGCACTGGTACCTACCGCCAGCTCTTCCACCGTGAGCAGGTCATCACAGGCCAGGAAGATGCTGCCAATAACTATGCCCGTGGGCACTACACTATTGGCAAGGAGATTGGTGACCTGGCTCAAAGCAAATTCAGAAACTAGTAAGCACAGCACTTTAAACATTTTAAATTGGGGTTTGTTTTCTGTGGCAGCGTTTTGTTTTTGCTTGTTGAGACAGGGTCTCACTTTATAGTCCACATTGACCTTAAACTCCTTCGTATCCCAGGCTGGCCTTGAACTCATTATCCTCCTGCCTCAGGCTCCCAAGTGCTGGGATTACAGGTATACGCCACCATGGCTGGCCAAATTATGAGACTCATTCCTTGCAAGGCAGGTGCTTGTGCTGCTGAGCTATATCCCCAGCCCAGGACTCATTCCTTGCAGTTAAGATGACACTTGGGATGCTCTCTACACTAAGTGGCCTCTAAGTCAGATGGCCCTGGGTTACAGGACAGCTCTTGCTGATGTGGGCAGTTGTGCTCATTCCTTAGTGACAGCAATTTACCTGGTGTCAAAATGAAAGAAAACAAGGAATCCTTAACGATTTCTTGACATTTAAGACCATTAAGCCTCCTGGCTTCCAGCTGAGACTTCACCCCTTTTTAGGTCATTCTAGTTACACTAAGTAGCTGCTCCTATGTGTAGCTCATTCATCAAACTCATTAAAGAAAGTTCTGGGGCTGTGCCCTGTGTTAATAAAGCTGAGAACTGAGAGGGTGAGCTCAGAGGTTGCACTTTCTGGCAAGTGCAAGGGTCTTAACTCACCAAAGGAAAAAGGTTCAGACCCCAAGAACCCAGTGTAACTATGTGCAAACACTAAAAGCAGAAACCTCCAACAACACTGAAAGTGGAAAAGGAATCAGGAGCTTCCTTGGGACAGAAGCAGGTACCCGCCATTGAAACTTTGAAGTTTTGAAGTACAGCTGCAGAAAAGCAGTGTTTGGGCTTTTATCTGGTTAGTGAGCTGGCTCTGTGGCAGAAAAGTCTCAGGCAGCTTCTTCCATGTCAGGATGGTTGGTAAGTATGGTCTTTGGATCATTTTGATTGCGAGCTTGGCAATCCGGTGACCTGCTCCCTATGCTTTGGGCAGCTTGTAAGTAACTAACCAGAAATCAAGCACAAAGCCCTGGGCAGAGCAACCTGTCAGGAAAACTGCACACTTAGCCCAGCCACAGCTGGTCTGTTCTGAAAAGAGTGACCTTGCATCATTCCTGGCATGCTTTCCTCAGATATTTATCACAGGCTTTCCAGCAAAAGTGGGTCAATGGTTCTTACACTGGCAAATCAAGCTTCAGCAGCAAGCACAGACTTGGAAATTGGGGACCTGCTTTTAGGGTCAAATGTAAGAGAACCCATCCAGGGTTCAGAGGGGAAAATCACTGAGTACCAAAACAGTGGAGCTCGCCCTTGGGGCATTGCTGCATTCCCAGGACACTGAGGGATGTAGTGGTAGACATTTGGTCTGCCCTACATGTGAATCTCATGTGGTCACTGAATGTGGATCCACAGGATAGGTGCACTAAGGGATCAATAGAGTGTTAACGAATCTCTAAGCACCTTTGAGAAGACAGGGCTGAGCTGGGCGTGGTGGTGCAGGCCTGTAATCCCAGCACTCCGGAGGCTGAGGCAGGAGGATCATTTCGAGTTGGAGACCAGCCTGGGCTACAATGTGAGCTCAAGGCCAGCCTGAACTGCACAGAGACCCAGTCAAAAAAAGAAAAAAAAGAAGAGAAGAGAGGATGTCACCAGGATACTTTGTGGGTTTTTTTTGTTGTTGCTATTTGTTTTGTTTTAATTATTGTTGCTGTTCTCAGTTCAGGCTGGCCTTGAGTTTACTTTGTAGCCCAGGCTGGTCTTGAACTTGAAAAGATCCTCCTTCCTCAGCCTCCCGGGATTACAGGCATGCACCACCACACACCGCTGGAGGGGATACTTTGTTTTTAAAGGTCCAAATTCATCCCTGGAGTTGGGTGCATTGGCTCACACCTGTATCCCAGCACTTTGGAGACTGAGGCAGAGGATTGCTGTGAGTTTGAGGCCAGCCTGGACTAAATAGCAAGATTCTGTCATAGAACAACGATAAAAAAAAATCATCTTTTGAGTAGCAGTTAGTTTGCCAGATAGCCCAGTAGAGTGGTAGAAAACTTAAGTGATGTAAGATCATATAGAATTCTGTCAGTAAATCACCTTGCCAAAATGTCACACCTATTACAAGTCTACTGCAGGTTTCATGAGATGTCGCAACATTAAAATTAACTTTTCCTTACAGGCTGAGCAGTGCACAGGCCTGCAGGGCTTTCTGGTTTTCCACAGCTTTGGCGGGGGCACTGGTTCCGGGTTCACCTCCCTGCTGATGGAGCGTCTCTCCGTTGACTATGGCAAGAAATCCAAGCTGGAGTTCTCCATTTACCCAGCCCCCCAGGTCTCCACAGCTGTAGTAGAGCCCTACAACTCCATCCTCACCACTCACACCACCCTGGAGCACTCTGATTGTGCCTTCATGGTAGACAATGAGGCCATCTATGACATCTGTCGTAGAAACCTTGATATTGAGTGCCCCACCTACACTAACCTGAACCGCCTTATTAGCCAGATTGTGTCTTCCATCACAGCTTCCCTCAGATTTGATGGAGCCCTGAATGTTGACCTGACAGAATTCCAGACCAACCTGGTGCCCTATCCCCGCATCCACTTCCCTCTTGCCACATATGCCCCCGTCATCTCTGCCGAGAAAGCTTACCATGAACAGCTTTCTGTAGCAGAGATCACCAATGCCTGCTTTAAGCCAGCCAACCAGATGGTGAAATGTGACCCTCGCCATGGTAAATACATGGCTTGCTGCCTGTTGTACCGTGGCGATGTGGTCCCCAAAGATGTCAATGCTGCCATTGCCACCATCAAAACCAAGCGCAGCATCCAGTTTGTGGACTGGTGTCCCACTGGCTTCAAGGTTGGCATTAATTACCAGCCTCCCACCGTGGT
>PVLD010020360.1:0-32500 GCA_004027595.1 Dinomys branickii
TCTTTGCTGAGTTTCTGTCCGGTTGACCTGTCTCTTTGCGTCAGAGGGGTATTTAGGTCCCCTATTACAATAGTGTTATTAGTTATTTGATTTTTTACGTCTGTCAAGATTTGACTTGTAAAGTTAGGTGCTCCATTATTAGGTGCATAAGTGTTTAGGATCGTTACCTCTTCCTCTTGTAGCTTTCCCCTAACTAGTAATTCATGTTTATATTATGAAGCTAACATGTTGTCTCAAGTTCTACATGACCTTTAAAATGGTTATAAAATTGTTCTACATGATTTCCATTTTTTGAAAAATATCCCAAAGTATATTTTCTTCCATGGTTGAAAAACTTACTAATGATATTTCATTTCTGCTTCCTTCACTTAGTTATTCTACCAGCCTTCTATCTTGTACTCCCCTTCTGAAAATAACTCTCTCTAGATATTTCAGAAGAAAGTAGACCATCTGGTAATAAGTTCACTCTCTCTTTTGTAAACAAACAAACAAACAAACAGAAATTTAAAAATCATCTAGTCTCATTCTTTCCTGATGCTTTGCTTGATCTTCTGGGACAATTACTATGCTGTTTGTTAAAATCATTTTTCCAAAAGCTTAAAGTTCATTCTCTGTTTACCTTCATTATTTTAAATTTGATTGTGATTTTATAGTTTTGTTGTCATAAACATCAATAAACAACTTTATAATGGAAAGTATAATTTTTATTTTATCTGGGGGAAATTTTCCTACTTTTTAAATCAAAAAATCACATTTCCTTAGAGGAAAGCATAAAACACTTTGAGGGAGCATTCCATTGCTGAGTAGCACACTGAGAACTACAAAAGAATATGTTAATGCTCAAAAAGCCTCTTTATCCAACGGTCAGCATTCTTTTGGTTACTTTTCTCTTGTTGCTGAGACAAAATACCCAATGCCCAAAATTAAGGAAGGAAAGGATTTATTTATCTTAGCGTTTGTGGAGGTCTCAGTCCATACTCGGCTGGCTCCAAGGCAGAGTGGCACATGGCAGAGGACTGCAATTCATGGCAGCAGAACAGCAAAGGCAACAAGAGCAAAAGGAGAAGAGGTAGAGGGAAGAGCAGGCCTCTTTCCCTCCCTTACACTGTATGCAAACTACCTGCCCCGGGGCAGGTGTAGCACTCACATCCATGAATCAGTCATAAAGTCTAGAAGCCTGGCCCATGACCGCATGAGGATTTGGGGGGACATGCAGACACAACCCATAACAACCATAATACTGTACATATCCTGTGCTTCAAAATCATAATGTTTCAGATGTCATGTCCTCCCCTCCCCAAACAGGAATTCATGAAAGTGTTCCATTGAAAATTTACTTTTATACATAATATTCTAAAATGTAATATTTGGTGTCTATTTCCTGGTGAAGATGGTTATATTCTAATTAACCATTTCTCAACTCTCTGTCCACGTCTATTATGTCAGAAGTATAAACCATAGCGTAATAATTGCATTATAACTTTTGATTCAAAGCTAAATGGCACTAGTTGATAAAGTGGCAATTTAATTCTAAAAACAACTTCTATAAATGTAATAATGGTTAAGGACACTGTGATATTTACCCAATTCTTAATCATCTTAGCTCCTCAAAATTTTGAATGCATTTAAAAATACCTTCATCGTTTTTCTTTACCCTTGAAATCATCCACTGAAATATTAGTGGGAAGTACAATGAGAATCAGTGTATGATGACACAGAGAAATGCACAAATTGACAAGTATACAAGGATCAAATATTAGAAGTTAATAGACATGCAAAAAACCCAGTTTATATTAGGTCACTGGGTAGGGACCCCTGGAACAGCACAAAAGGATGTGACCGGGTACAGTGTGAGATTCAGAGGAGGCTTCTGAAGAGAGAAGTTTAAAGGCAATAAAAATAAGTGGGATAAATAATATGCAAATAATTTTTACTGTAATTATTCCTGGTAATATTGTGAAAATAGTCCTTTACAATAGTACGAATAGAGGGAGTTTTTATTTGATCCAAACATCTTCTGTCAGTAATTCTTTGGAGGATCAAGGCCACTTTAATACTTTGCCAGTGATAAAGATTTGATCTTCTGTGCCAGGATGCTGACGGATTCATTTCAGGGGCCCTAAGAAGCAAACAGTGTCTTTTGGAATTGGTCCTGTATCAAAGTTATTTATGGTGGGTTATAACCTCCTGAACTAGGAATTGCTATCTCAAGGCTTGTGTACGTCTCCAGCCTCACATTTCAAACGACAGACTATTAGGGGCTTTCAAAGGCTCTGACCTACTGTGAACGCTTGCTTTGTTTCTCCCGTGAGAAGACCTGCGAGGAAACATGTGCAAGTGACATCGCTGTAACACGCATTTAATTGAAATCACCATGTCACTGCGCTCATATTGGTCTGTTCAGCTTTTCCCAAAGCGTACACTAAGCAAAGAAAATGGCTATAAAATTTCCTTCATTAAATGGTACAGAGTCCATTAAAATATTATTGATCTTGGATTTGATATGCTTTGTTCTAGCTTTCACATGATGGAGGATCAAAATAACAACCAAGCAATTTTAATGCAACAGTTTCTTTCTTTGATAGTTACAGGTTACATTATTTTATTTCTCATTTCTTTTAGTACATGGGAGTAATACATAGAGTTATCTTCCTCCTGGGGAGTTGGTACTGGGAGAGAGCACATCTTAGTCCTTCTTTGCAGCCCGGCTCCTTCCTCCCTCCGTCCCTTGATCCCCTTCCCCACTGGGAAAGACCTAGCTGCCTGCTCCCTGTTACCTTTCCTTTTGCACTTTATTTGTACCTTGGCTCTCTCATACAGAGATACAATACAACTCACAAGCTTGGGTGTGTAATTACTGCACTTGATATTATGGTCTCAAGGGGCATTCGTTTTACTACCAATGACTCAAGCTTATCCTTCTTTATGGCAGAGTAGTACCTCATTGTGTATAAGTACCTTTCTTTACACATTTATATGTTGATGGGCATACAGGCCACTCTCAAGATTTAGCTACTATACATGGTGCTGCTATAAACATGGATATATCTGTCTGTCTATCTATCTATCTACACACACAGTGAATATATATATATATATAACATGGATATATTTGTATAGCATGGACTATATATATATATATCACTATAACATGATGTATTTAACTCTTTTTAGAAAATGTTAAGAAGGGAAATAGCTATCAGGCATATATTGTCTTGAGTGTTAATTTGCATATGTACATTGTGGAAAGAATTTTCATGATTGAAATATATAATTCTATATAACATTATTATGTGAAAACTAGACAAGTCACCCATGCTCATGATAATCTCCTGAATGTATGCTATTCTGTTTATAAGTTTATATCACATTAATCATTATTTTCAAGTTCCATTAATACTCTGAAATATACCTGTGGATACCTGTAGTACAAATGTACTCAGGCAAGTAATACATATTTGTACTTAGGAACAGAATTGATTTTGACTAAGAAAATTTTACTCAAGGCAGATTTAGAAATTTTCAGTAACAAAATCAACCATAGTTTGTTGGATTGCTATACCTGGCTGGCAATATATCTTGGGATGCAGTTGCCAGTCCGGTTTCTTTGGATAGACACGTTAAAGCAACAGAATGTCATATCAGAAGTAAGAAGCATTCAGTAAGTCTCTGCCAAGTGGTGAAGACTGATGTAAAGATCGATGTCTATTTTATTCTTTGTTTGCCAGGAGAAAACAGTAAAGAGAGTGGAGGGTGTGGATTTTGCCTAACGTTGATGTTTGGGCCTGAGGCCAAATGGATAAGCCAGCTAAAATTAAAATGAATTTCCCTGAAATTATTCTATTCATATTCAAATGGTAAACTTCTCTAGAAATACCCTTAGAGACATACCTCCACTTACTATTTCACCAGTTTTCTAGGTATTCTTTAGTAAAATAAAGGTGTAACCTAAAATCAGCTATCAAAACATAGGATAAACAAAAATAATAAGTAGTTTCAGTAACCACATACTTGCTCTGAGGGACAAAGGTGTGGTGGGACTGCAGGGAAGGCAAAATCTTCCCTTTACCCTCTACGAAATGTTCAAATGTGCCTCAGAGTTAACTGATATAAGGAAAATTACCAGAAGAAAAGCATACAAACTTATTATTATAGGACAGCCAGTTTTCTACCATTTTAACAAATACTTGAGATAACTGATAACAAAAGTTTATGTTTTCTCACAGATTTAAAAGTTCCAGTCCAATATCAATTGGCGCTGTTGCTTTTGAGCCTGTGGGAAGCAACGCATCCTCTTGAAAACTGTGTAGTAGAACAAAGCCTGTCACCTCATGACTGGGAAACAGAATCAAAAAGAGAAAACCCCAAGTCCCGCAGTGCCTGTGAAGGCACACTGTCAATGGCTTGAAGACTGTCACTACGCTCTACCTCTTACAAGTCCATCACTTCCCTCCTGATAACCCCATAGGGCCAGGAGCAACTTCCTTTAACCCAGAAGCAACTGGGAACTTGCGAGGTGGAAACTAGAACAGACACATTCAGAACTCAATGGACAGTACACTAGGACAGACGCAGGACAGTACACTAGCAACACTTGATGCAACAAAGAGGTTGGTTCAGGGTAGTTAGGTAATTGCCTGTGGAGCTGACCAAGAAAATATGAAACTAGCTTTGTTTGTATGTATTTCTCTCAGCCTCAACTTTCTATTCTTGCTGATAGGAATATTTTCCTCCTCATATCAAAGGGAATCTTTCATATAAAGAGTTCATATCGTGTTTTCGGAATCAGCATAAACATACTAGTTGATCTTATAAGCACTGTTTTGCAAATGTGTTTCATTCCAATAATCAATAAGCCCAAATATGAATATGATAGGTATTTCCTGGCACAAAAATAAATAAAACAAAATAAATATGCTTTTATTGAGGGCACGGAGAAGACCACAGTAGACAGGACAGACTTGGAGCTTCTGGGGGCCTGGCTTGGGAACAAGGCTAAAGAGGACCTGTCTGGAGGCGGGGTTTAAGAGGGGGATATCCTGATGTGGAAGACCGGGATTGGGTGGGAGCATGGGAAAAAGAAACGGGATATCACAGAAAGGGAGTAGGAAGTTGTAATTTGACTCTGGAGAAGTGTGGGGCTTAGCACCTGGCCTCCAGTGGGCAGCATCATAATGGCTCAGTGCCATGTTAGCTCAGAGCCTGGGGGACTCAGCAGGAATCTTAGTGAGGGAGAAACCCATCTGTCCCGGTTACTTTTCTGTCGTTGCTAGGACAAAACACTTGAGTCCAAAATTAAGGAAGGAAAGGTTTATTTGTCTTACAGTTTATTTGTCTTACAGTGGAGGTTTCAGTTCATACTTGGCTGGCTACAAGGCAGAATTGCACATGGCAGAGGGCTATAGTTCATGGTGGCAGAACACAGCAAAAGCAGTAAGTGCAAAAAGGAGGAATGGCAGCAAGCAGCCTCTTTTTCTCCCTTACATATGCAAAACTATCCACTCCAGAGTGGGTGTAGCTCTCACACCCATAACCAATCAAACTCTAAAAGCCCACCCCATGACTGCATGTGTCTTTGGGGGGACACCTAGACACAAACCAAAACACCATCATTCCCATCTTTTGGTTATGGGGGGCAATGACTCTTCTTAGGCTGCTTCCTGCTGAATAGGCATGTCACTATGATAGGGGTTAAGGGGATGATGGGTGTCACCATGTGAAAGCCAGTGTTGGGAATGTTTGCTAGAGCAACAAGTTCATTGGCTGTGATTGCACAAAGCCGGTATTGAATAAAACTAGGCAAAAGTTTAAAAAGGCAGAGCCCTACAAGCAAACAGGTTATTATCATGACTATAGGGCCCATAAGGGGTAGAAAGAACAGTGCCTGTGACCCAAATGCATCATTTCACCAGGACCATGGTGTAGGGGGACAGAGTTAGTTTTTCAGCTATGGGTGTTTACACTGAAGCCAAGTGTGAAGATTTTTTACCTTGTCCATAATGATCCCAGATTCATTTACAAAGTAGCAACATTCTTCTCCAAACATAGCACAGGTACCTCCTTTTTTGGATGTTAGGACATCAAGGGCACAGTGGTTTTGGAGGGTAACTGCTGCGAGGCTATTAATTTGGTTTGGAAGTATAGCCTGTTTTATTAATTTTACTTTTTATTTAGGAGAGAGATCAGCTATGGTGTCATTTAAGATCTGCTGCATATAGTTAGTTAATGCCTTGATATGTATCACATAACACTCTCTTTAGAAAACATCTGGTGGTTTTCAGTAACAGGAATCTAGCATATTTATTGTTGGTATTATCTGTATGGTTATTTGGAGTTTTGTAATCTCTAGGAAAGAATAAACAAAGTTTTTGGAGAAATTAGTATTATTATGGCATTGCTTTATACATCTTGTATACTTTTCTGCTGGCTGTGTAAGACTAAGTTAAAATGAGACCTGTGTTAATTAAAACTAACTTCTTGCTTTCTATCAAGGTCAGTTAAATCTCCTCAGGGTTTAGCCTGGAACCATGTACAGTGCCTCTCAGTTCTGCTGTCAGTGTCAGCCATCTGAATGAGTCATGGCCATTGCTTGACCAAGTTGCTTTCTTTAAAAGTTTGGGAGACTTTTTCTACTGGGGACTCTCCTTAGGCACACTATACACTATAGAATTATTTTTCTCTGTGATTCCATAATCTCCTTGATCAGAAGATCAGGGAATCAACAGGGTTAGGCATATGATGTTGCAGCAGAGGTTCTCTTATGTCCTGAGTCTTTATTGTCCTCAGAGACCAAGGACCAAATACTGGCTGTCCTCTTAGCCCGTCTGTCTTTCTAATTTGGTCTCTAGCTGTTGAATATCCAGAAGAGAAGATTAATGATATTATATTGTAATGGGAGAAGTGAACTCAATTATTGTTATAGTTTGTGTCTGAATGTCCCCCAAAGCCTCATGCAGTCATGGGGCAGCTTCTAGAGTTTATGATTGATCCATGGTCCAGTGCTGGGATTATGGGTGTGAGTGCTATACCCACCCTGGGGCAGGAAGTTTGCAAATAATGTAAGGGAGGGAAAGAGGCTGTTTGCCACTCTTCTTGTTGTGCTCTTGTTGCTTTTACTGTTTTCTGCCGCCATAAACTGTTGCCCTCTGCCACATGCCACCTGCATTGGAGCCAGCCAAGTATGGACTGAAAGTTTCATAAACTGTGAGCGATGTAAACCTTTCCTTCTTTAATTTCGGGCATTAGGTATTTTGTCTCAGAAACAAGAGAAATGTAACCCAGAAAGAATTTGTTGCCAGGAGTGGGGTCTTTGCTTTGACTACATCTTACCATGTGCTTCAAGAGCCTTTGCAAATAATTCGTGGGAAGGGTTTGTAAAGATTCAGAGATGTCACCTGAAAGAGTACAGGTGAAATGCCTTTAGCTCTTCTCTATGGGAGATTCTGGTCAGAGCTCAGAATTGCTGGTAGAAATCCTGCTGATAAAGACCGGGTTTGGGAAGTTTCTGCTGGAAAGAAGGACTGCACTGGTTACTGGGTTCCAGATAATGTGTGTTATTGGCAGAAAGTCTGTCTCCACTTTGCTTGTGTCCAGAGACTTTGCTTGAGATTGAGATTAAGGGTGGTACACTGATTAATCTGTCAAAAGAAATTTCAAGGCAGTCAAATGTTGAGGCAGTGGCGTGGTTACTGTTGGGGGCTTTTAGCTAGATTTATATTGAAAATCAAGAGCAAACATCCAAGCAGGATGATTTAAAATGTGAGTTTGGCCAGAAAGGAAGCTCCAGTAAAGCTGTGGTCTGCAAAGATAAGGCTGAGGAGATTTCCATTGCTAAGAAGGAACAAGAGAATGGAAAAGATGGCCTGAGGGATCACAAGAATCAGTAAGTCTCTACCCTTTGTATCCTCAAAACTGCAAAGGTGAAAGACTTTGCTCTGAGAAGAAAGCTGCACAGCATGATGTTCCAGAATGGAGGTAGTGGCTGTACCTGGGTCCAACAATGTACCTGGCAGCATAGAGAATTTGTTCTTCAGAATCAGTTTCAGAGTGCTCCGTGATCCAGGTACTCAATCCCTATGGCCAAGAGAGAGGAAAGCTTGACTACTGCATATATATGTGTATATATATATTATACATCACGTAAGTTTCGGTAAAATATTAACATTGAGATGATGACCTCGTGTTGGCCTGAGATGAACTTCTTAATACAAGTATCTGGAGGATGAGAGAAAGGCAGATGTCTGAGTCTGAAAGAAAATGTCTATCACTTTTATAAACAATCCCAGTTTTACATTTTAGAACATCATACATTTGGAAGGCATGAATACATTTCATACATCATGAAATTGACAACAATGAATTATTCTTTTATTTTTTAATCTAGTTTTGTACCAATAACATCTTTAATGAAAAACTCTTATAGTCTTATTTTTGAAAACTTAACCTTCCGACAATGGCCAGTGTAAACATATCACAATAAAATATTTAGAACAATATCTATTGGGATGTCTCCCATAAGGTGATGAAGATTATGGGGGCTCTCTATTAATGAACAAGGACTAAGGAAATATTTCCAGGCATCCATTCCTTATTTGTTAATTGGAGTCCTGTCGAACAGTTTTTCCCTATCACAGAGGATTTTTATTTAATTATCTTAACAATTATTTTATGTCTTAAGAACATGTAACACTTATAAACCAATTTTGACATCATTTTGACCAGTTGGCAACCTTGACGGAAACATAACCTTAAGCTGGATAACATTTATCTATAAGTCTAATTAAATTATAAGCAATTGTTTCAAAAATCAAAATATACAAGAAGAAATATTTGTTGAGCTCAAATAAAAGAGCTGTTTACAGATTGGACAGAGAGATAAACAAACAAAAAATGCACAAGACAATTAGCTTATAAAATCAGAGTGAACTCAAATATATTTTTGGCCAAATTGAATTATAATAATTTGTATAATTTTTTAAGTTTTTAATTATAAAGTCTAGTCATAACTCTTTTATTTATATATTTGTAGGTCAGTTAGCAGAGATGTCTCATAAGAAGAATTGGTAAAAATTAAAACATTTCATCTATAACTAGTATATTTTTAGTGTTTTATTTTGTCTTAAGAATACCAGCAAATCTTGTGTCCCTTTTTGTGTCCTAGGATACTTATGGCATTGTGACCTTGAGAGGTAGAGTACAGGGTGAAAGGCTGAGTGGGGTTAAGGAGAGTGAGGGCTGACAGCCTTAGAAGAGCCTCTTTTAGCTTATGAAAGGAAAGGAAGAGTGTATAGGTGTGGTGGGGTCCCGGGTCTCTGATAAGGAGCCCTTGGAAGCTTTGTAGGGAGGTTGAGCTAGGGCAGCAAAGTTAGGACTCCAGAGATGAAAGAAGTTGGCTAGCCCAACAAAAGATAGTACTTTTTGCTTGGTTATGGGCACTTGGAGACTTTGGAGGATTGCCTTGCAATCAGTGGTGGTGGAGCAAGTTGTGGCAGTGAGTGTGAGCCCTAGATACTTGACATTTGGGGTGGCTATTTGACCTTTGGCAGGAGAGACCAGGTACACATGGTTGTAGAGGAAATCTCAGAGAGTGGCTGCATGATGTATAGCTAGACTATGAGAGGAAGAACATAAAAAGAGGTGGTCATGTACTGAAGGAGGATGCTGGGTTTGAGGGCAAGAGATGCGAGGTCAGCAGCAAGGGCTCTGTTAAGGAAGTAAGGACGATCTCTGAAGCCTTGAGGTAGGACTGTAAATGAACATTGTAGGGACCTGAGAGTGCCTGGATCAGTCCATGTGAAAGCAAGAATATCTTGGCTGTCAGGGTGTAAAGGGATAGTGAAGAAGTCATCTTTGAGACTTAAGACCGTGAAGTGGGTAGAGGAGGGAGGAATATGAAAGAGCATAGTGTAAGGGTTTTGCACCACTGGGTGGATTGGTGTAACAGAGTTGTTGATTACCCTAAGGTCTTGTACTGGGTGACAGGTACCATTCGGCTTAAGTACTGGGAGAATGGGAGTGTTGTAGGGTGAGTGGGTAACTCTTAGAAAACCATTGTTTAAAAGGTGCTTGATTATGGGTTTGAAACCCCGCTGATGTTTGGGGTCTATGGAGTATTGGGGAACACAAGCGAAGACTGAAGGATCTTTGAAACATATGAATATAGGTGAATGTGAGTAGCCTCAGTGGGGTTGGAAGTATCTCAGACTATGGGGTCAACAAAGGAAGGAGGAAGGGGAGGGAATGGGCTGACCGTGTGCTGCAGTGGGATTTGGAGGACCAGAGCTGTGGGGAGGGAGAAGGTAAGCCGAAGTTAAGCCTTTGGAAGAGAACCCTGCTTCAAGAGGTGTGGGACATGTTGGTATTACTAGAAAACTATGAGTAAAGAGAAGAGTTTGGAACCTGCAGTGGATAGGTCCTGTCTATAGGGCCAGTGTATGTTGGCTATCAACTCCCACTATGGAGACTGTGGATCTAACAGAGTGGCCCGAAAACTCAGGAAGAACACTGTGGGGCCCCCAGTCTACAAGAAAAGAGAGTGTCTTACCTGAGATGTCCAGAGAGACTTGGGGATCCAAGAAGGATACGTCAAGGGGTGTCAGGAACCCTAAGCTCTGCCAATACTCTTCAGCAATGAGACCAAGCAGATTGGCCAACAATGAATCCAGTGTCCATGAGATCTCCTGAGAGGGCAAGGAATTAGTGGATGGTTTACCTGTTTTCTGGCGGCTAGGACAGTCACACTTCCAATGGCCCTTGAGGTTGCAGAGTGGGCAGGGCCCCAGTGGAGGTCATGGGTTGGGGCAGTCTCATGCCCAGTCTCCATCTTTGCCACACTTGAAGCAAACTCCAGGAGGGGCTCTGGTGGCTCCGCCTTGTTTGTGTTTACCTGTCTTAGGAGCTCCAACTGCCACTGCTAAAAAATCAGTTTTATATCTAGCAAGATTTTTTGTGTCTCTTGTTCTTTCTTTTGTTTTTATTCTCTGTTTTTGAAGGCCATGTTAAGGAGGTCTCCCTGTGGGGTGCCAGGGTCAAGTTCAGTCTTTTGTAATTTTGCTGAATGTCAGGGGCAGACTGGGAAATAAAGAAGGAGTTAATAACAAGTGTTCCTTCAGGAGAGTCTGGGTCTACATTAGTAGGAATACAGCTGGATTTTCATTAGCCTCTTGGACCTGTTTTAAAAGCTTGTTGTAATTAGTGTGCTTATGGGCTATTTTGTTAAGGCCCCCAATTAAACATTGAATCATCTTATGCACTATACCAGACCCATCCCCATTTTGATAATCCCAGTTGGGGTTCTATTCTGGTACTATAACAGGCCCAGAGTCATTTTTAGCAATAGTGGCTCAATGTATATAATCAGCTTCCTCTGGAACCATCTGCCATAATCGAGTGCTTTGTTGAGAGGTGATAGTGGTATTTAGAATCACACAAATATCCTTAAGTGTAAATCATAAAAAAATTAGTTATACATTCAAACTCTCGAATATAATTTTGTGGGTCAGAGGAGAAGGAACCTAACTTGTGGTTAATTTGGGACAGGTCAGTGAGGGAAAATGGAACATGGATACGAACTAGTCCCTCGGGGACAGCCTGACCCCAAGTGGGGCATACAGTGTGAAGTTGAGATGAACTAGGAGACGGTGAAGAGTGGGTGGAGTCAGGGCAAGACGGTGGAGAGTGCTCATGTGACCTGCAGCAAGATGGCTGCAGGAGTGTGGTGTGTGGAGAGTGGGGGCTACTCAAAGAGTGGGTTTGGAAGATTAAGAAGGCTCAGAAGTGGGCAAAGGAGGGTAGAAAGAAGGGAATGGGGCCACCGACTGAGATGGCTTGTGTGAGAGGCTTTGGTCATCTAGCTGAAAGGGATCAGGCTGAGAGGAAGAGGTTAAAGAGTCAGCTTGTGGGGACTGAGGATAGAGTGGAAGAGGAGCAAAGGCAGGAGGAACATTGCCAAGAGGGTCAGGAGAGGCTTTAGGTGAGAATTCTGGTGCTGTGGAATGGGTCAAGCATATTTGGGCCACCCCATGTGCCTGAAGGAGAGAAAGTTGCATCCTAAGAGCAATAAAGGCTTGAACATATGGCAGTTCCCTCCAGTTGCTGTCGTGGTAGCAAAAATTGTCTAGGTCCCTAAGAATATTCATGTCAAAGGTACCATCCTCAGGCCACTGGCAATGAAAGATTAACCATTTCGGTTTAACATTGTCTCTGACTCCCAAGGCATTTAAAAAAGACAGAAGACAACTGAGCAGAGTATGTTTTGGAGGGTGGGAATTAGTGTTTCCCATTCTGTGACTGAATCAAAGGAGAGCCGGAGGCTTAATCAGGTGGTCTCAAACCCCTGAGAGGATTGTCACCTTTTCTAGGGTGCAAGAGAAGAGAAAATGCCCAAATCTACCCACACAATCATCACTGAGAAGACAGAAAGTTTTCCTGAAGGACATGAAGGACACAGAAGTCCTGAAGGGAGTCCTAACGTAGGCCTACAATTTTTAGAAAAGGAGCAAAAATGAAACAGGAACTCTGGATTGGAAGGAGGCTCACCTGTGAGAATTGGAGCGGGTCTGTTTTGGATGAAGGCTGGCAACAGTAAATATCCAAAGTAAAAGGCCTCATTGGCAGGGGGCACCAAACCAAGGGAGGGAAGGTGTGATCCTTCAGGACCTGCACCATCTGAATCATGGCACCAATGTTTCTGCAAAAAGAAATAGAACAAAGTAAAAATGCCTTTATTGTGGGCGTGGAGAACAGCACAGTAGAAAGGAGGGACATGGAGCTTCTGGAGGCCTGGGCTGGGGACAAAGGCTACTAAGACCAGTCCTGGATGTGGGGTTTAGGAGGTGGACCTCTTGATGTGGCAGACTGGGATTGGGTGGGAGCATGGAAAAAGGAAACAGGACATTACCGAAAGAGAAGTAAGAAGTCATAATTTGACCCTGAAGAAGGGTGGGGCTTAGCACATGGCCTCTAGTGGGCAATGCCATATTGACTTGGTGTCATTTGGGCTCAATGCTATGGTGACTCAACAGGAATCTTAGTGATTTGAGAAACCCATCAGTATTTTGGGTGGCATGGTTTCAATTCCTTCAGGTCATTTTCTCCCAATATACGTTAGCAAGGACAGAGGGTCTCACTGTATTGCTGTCTTGTAATCCATAAGAAAGGACATACAATTTTCCTTCTAGAAATTGTCATTCTCAAGATTGATGACCTCAGGGCCCTGCTATTATAATACATTTTAGTTTTCTTCTCTTCTGTATCTTCTACAATGTGTGCCATTCTTTTAAAGTCATATCTGTATATCTCTTTCTTTCTTTAATTATAATTTCCACCTCAAGTAAGGAATTTATTAGGTTAATCAGTCACCATTCAATATAGATCCTAAAATATAACTAACATCCAACACTCACATCCAGGATCATTGCAAAGATTAGAAACTTTCACTTTTGTGCAACCTCTAGATAGCTACCTTTTGTAACAGTGATTCATAGGCCAATAAGCTTTGGCTAGTGGAGCATAGTCATGTGGTGCAAATTAGAGCTGTTTTTCTTTGATGTCAACATAGGCAACTACTTTCCTCAGAAGGAAACTACGACAACAGCAGACACTTAAAAGCCGCTCCAACTTTCCTTTAGGCACGAAAGCACTCTCTTCTCCATATATTGTCTCCTTCTTACTCATTCAATTGAGTACTGTTTGTGAACCAAGCACTGAGCTGATTGTTAAAGATACAGTGTGAAAGGGAAAGGAGCCATTCCTTCACCTGGTCTCCATGAGCAAGGACTGGTAAAATACTAATAACATCCTAGCTATTTCTCTTGACAATTATGTTTCCCTTATAAAAAGATGAATAATACATTATATTAGTGCAGTAAAGGAGGATTACAAGCCATACAACAAAGTATTTTTCTTTGTAAACTTTGTAAGGTGAATTTTGAAAAGCAAGAAAGATTTAGATGTGGAACTGTTTAGTAGGTCAGGTAGGAGCAAAGGTCCTAAATACAAAAAAAATTTAAAATAGCAAAATCCCTGAGAAAGGAAAGATAATAAACAAGAAACACTGTGAGGTTTATCTGTGGACTTGCAAATCAGTAAGTAAGGTGCTGAGAGGGAAGGGGCCCAAGAGTCAGAAGACAAAAAGAACACCAAAAACCATTTAGAGCATGTAAATGATTTTGTATTTCTTTTAAACCAACAGCAAAACATAACAGGAGATCATATAAGGAAGAAATTTGAACATATTTATTTAAAAATAAAAATGAGAGCACTTAGCATCAATGCAACATTATTACCCAGTTGTCAGTTTAGAGTAAATAGGACAAAGTTCTCTTTAAAGCTTTGGTTTTGTGGATTTGTAAACATCACACTGTGTTCAGCTGGCACATCTCTGTATCCCGCTACAACTTCAGACAGTTCCGTTCAGCTTTCCTCCTTCCCCCTCTGCCTCTGTCTCTATCAACTTTTCCTTTTGTTAATTGATATATACAATGTGATATTTTTATCCTCATAGATAGCGCAACACTTTAATCAGGTTAACTTATGTATCTTCCCAATCATCTAGCATGTCTTTGTGGTAAAAATATCCAATATACTTTCCTTTGGTTTTGAGATACTACATACTTGTTTTCTGTACCTAGTCTAATTCACAGCAGCACAGTAGAGCTTCCTCCTCCAGCCTCACTCTCACTCAGCACTCACTGGTCAGTCTCTGCCCAGCCCTCCTCCCTTCCACTCTGCTTCACTCTGCTCAGAGCTACCCACTCCCAGCTTCCACGAGGTCCAATATTTAGACTTCACATTCAAGTGGGACCAGGCAGTACTTGTCTTTCTTTGCTTGGTATATTTCATTTAAAATAATGATTTGACTGATTTTTTCTTTTTCTCTTTTTTTTTTTGAGACAGAGTCTCACTTTGCACTTCAGGCCGGTGTTGAGCTCACTTTGTAGCCCAGGCTGGTCTCGAACTCTCAGTGATCCACCTGCCTCAGCCTCCTGTGTGCTGGGATTACAGGCATGTGCCACCACGCACAGCTGATTTTGATAAATTTGGAAAGCACAGACCAGTTACTTTGTAGCTTCTCTGACCTTGAGTTTGTATGTTTAACCTTGCTTAGATTCAGTTAGCATATTTCATTTAAAAAACCGCAGGCATGATGCTTCTTCTGTATCACATCAAGGTATGTACAGAAGTTGGCTTTCTTGATATTGGTGGTTCTAATTTTAATTATTTTAGCACAGGAATTCTACAAAAAGTAAATAAATGTAAGTATATAAATAACAAGGAAAAATAAGTATAAACAAATGAAAAGTATATAAGTATGTAAAAATAATAAAATAAAGCTGCATTGAACTTATAGATTTACCTACATATTTACTATTTTCATCCCTTTCTGTGAATCCATTTTTCCATCCTAAGAAACATCATTGTGCTTTTCTTGTAGTGCGGATCTGTTGATGATTACTTACATATTTTTAAACCTCATCTCATATTATCTTACTTTGCATATATTCATGAAATATTAATATTGAAAGATGTAGAATTTTTATTTGAGAAAAGTTTTGCACTTTTTTACTGACACTTTGAAGAAGCTTGTAGTTTATGTTCTAATTTTCATTGTGACTGATGGGTTTTAATTTTTTTATGTGTATGTGTTGTACAGCTTTCTCTAGCAGCTTTTGAGACGTTTCTCTATATCTTTGTTTTTAATTACTGTAAGGATGATATGTGGATGTTGTTTTTCTCTTGTTTTTTTGTGATATTTATATTGAAATTTTGTGATACCCTTGGACTCATAGGAGTGTATATATATATGTTTAATTGAAAATTAAGAAATGTTCTCACTTTTTCTTAATTTATATCTCCAATCACATCTGTGTATAACTGTAATAGCATATCTCGTTTATCTTCACCCAATACTGAAACTTTTTATTTTTCAATATATTTATGCTTTTTTAATGTAGTAAATTCTTTTGAAGCCTTTAACTTAACTAATACTTTCTCTGCCATTACAAGTTTGCTGTTAAATTTTCACAGCTAATAAATACAGCCTTTGTTCAGAATTTCTAATTTCAGTTGTAGGTTCATTTCCATTTTTCAGTCAAATTTGCAGTATCAATTACCTTATTTTTCTTTTTTTATTAGGATGTGTTTGTAATATATAAGAATTACGTACATCTTAGGCACGTTGAAATATACAAACCAATATTGGATGGAGCTATCTATGTGTGTGTGTGTGTGTGCACGTGTGTGTGTGCGTGCGTGTGTGTGCGCGTGTGTGTGTGTGTGCACGTGTGTGTGCGTGTGTGTGCGCTCGCGTGTGTGTGTGTGCGCGTGTGTGTGTGTGCACGTGTGTGTGTGCGTGTGTATAATTTTTGTCATTTTTGTTCCCAGTTCCCTCCTTGCTTACCCCTTCTGTCCTTCTCTGAATTTCATTTCCGCCTCGAATCAGCCTCCCTGTTTTTATCTTTTTTCTTTCATTTTGCTCTTAAAATTATTTATAATTGGAGTTTCTCCTACTATAGAAACCATGTAATATTTAGCCTTCTGAGTCTGACTTATTCCACTTAGTGTTGTGGTGTCAAGGTCCATGCATTTACCTACAAATAACTCAAATTTATTTTTCCTTACAGCTGTGTAGCCTCCATTGTGAATATATGCCACATCTCTTTACTCATCAGTCTGGGCATATAGGTTGTGTTATGGCTTAGACCAAGAATGTGCTCTCAAAGCCCCATGCACTCACAGGTGGTTGTTGGGGAGGTTAATGAGCACAGGTATGCTAGACACTTTCATGCCCTGGTGAACTCAGCAGCTAGATGTGCTCCTAGAAGATGGGCCCTGGTTGCAGGAGGTCGATCCTAAGAGGAAATTACCCGGAAGTCGATCTCTGTCCCAGGCTCCTCCCTTCTCCCTCTGCTTCCGGTCTGTACGTGAACAGCTTACCTCTGTGACAAACCCTTCTGTCGTGGCTTTCCTGCCTTGGAGCTGGCAGACAATAGACCAAAACTTCTGAAAGCTGTGAGTGAAAATAAAGCCCCCCCCCACCTGTAAATTGTGGATGTCAGGTAGTGTGTCTGAGAGACAAGAGAGTAACTAAGACAGGCTGTTTCATACCAATAGCACTTTCCACAATACTAGAAAAAGTATTCTAAGATTTACAAGGAATCAGAAGAGACCTAGAATAGCCAAACAATCCTCAACCTCCTTACCAAGCAGAGCTGGGAGAACTACTTATCCACATGCAGAAGAATGAATCTAGATTTGAGTCTCTCACCTTGTACTAAAATCAAATGAAAATGGAACAAAGACCTAGATTTAAAAACAGAAACAAATTCTTAAACTTGAAGAGATAGGCGTGAATAACCATGGGCCTCCTGAACAGGAAAGACCTCAGCTGCATGAGATCTAATACCAAGAATCAGCAAATAGGCTTATATCAAGTTTAACAGCTTCTGTACAGCAATGAAACAACCAACAGAGTGACCAGACAACCTTTCAACTGAGAAACATATTGTGCCCAGCTACTTCACAGACAGAGTACTAACATCTACAATGTACATAGAACTCAAAGAAATTAGACCTACAGAAATAATAGACCAATCAAAAAATGAGCACCTGAAATGAATAGACACTTTGTTTTCAAAATATGTTTCATCTTACTGTTGGTTACTGTTGGTTGAATTTTTTCTCTTATCTAGGTACTATGTTTTGTGGTTACTGCAGAAGATCACTATTTTGTCATCACATTCTGGACAATGTAGTGACATTGTAGGAATTCTGGGTTCTTCATCTTCTATTGAATAATTTTGTTATTGTTTTCTTAGTGGGCAGTCCACTTGCTGAAGTCACGCTCTACACTATTCTTACCTAGGAGTTGTTTTCCCACAGAACTCGTCCATGAACATGTAGTTCATGGTTACCCAAGTATTAAAGAGTTATCCAAGGATTTATCTGGAATATGCACACAATTGTGGGGCTTTTATTTTGCAATTCTTTCCCTTCTTGTATTAAAAAGCCTTCTCACTTTTGAACTTTCCAGTACCTCTAAATTCCATTGTTTACCTCTTTGAGCCACAGTGACTGTAGTCACCCACACTCAATGTACCACACCACTAGTCTACCCACTTGAGTTCTAGCAAACAAGTTGCTTGAGCAAATTATCTTAGGTAAAATTGTCAGTAAAAACAAATCTTCCTTAGCACATTTACTTCTTTCAAGGATTGATTACTTTGCTTTGTTCCTAATTTGGGAAGCTATGCAGTTACAGAAAATGTGTTTGATATCTTTTTTATGATGTTTGTCATCCTAATCTTCAACTCAAACTGATAGAAGCTGCTCTGCCATTACCACAGCTACAGAGGTAACATTTCAAAATTCTTCTGACTGCTGTGGGTTGGACAACTTGAAGGCAGTTCAGTACACAATACAGAAAGACCTTAAGAGACTACTAAAATATCATCTGGGAAAAATGCAGTAACTTTTGGGCAAAGTGGTGGTATAAAAGAACATAAGAAATGTACAGAATCAGAAATAAAAGTAGTAGTCAAATCTTTCAAATAAATACTGAGTTTTTGAAAAGTTTTAATGCTCACATACCACGTTACCTGATATTTACATTGGTCTATTATTTGTAACATGCAACATTATGAGCTATACTACTCTCAGAGAGATCAAAAACATCATTGCCAATTTACTGTTGATTATCAAACGCATCCTAACTTTAAAAGCTGTCAGAAGCAGGGGTGCTTTAGTGAAGGAAAGCATGCATTTTATTATTCCAGAAGTGCTTTCAGGAACACACTCACTTTCTTTCATACTAACAGAGCCTCAGCTGCCTCCAAAAGCTTCACCATCCCCACCATGCAGGAGAAGTTGATGTCCGTTAGTTTTAGTTGCCCATGGTGATTCCATCTCTTTTCCGTTAATGACTGAGGCTTTAAGTCCATAGCCCCAAACATTTCTTGAGGACTGCTATTGACTCAGGGGCTTCCTAACGTGAAACAACTGAAGTCAAGGAATAGCTGGTTTTTGGTTGGAGAAGAGACTTGCATGTCAGGTAAAAATCACTTTGCAACCAGGCAGAAAGCCAGGCTATGGTGCAAACTAGCCCACACAGCGCAGCACAGAGAACCACAAAGCAGCGGGACCTAATCCTGGCTGCTCAAATACCTGGAGACTGCAGCTCTTCTGGATTTTATGACAATATATTTCTTTGTTTTGAAAGTCACTTTGATTTGGAAGTTTTATGATTGGCACCAGAAAACTCCTTAGTACACAGACCCCCAAAGGCAAAGCCCCGCGCTGCATCTCTGTGTCACTCATTTCTGTTCTCTTTATTTGACAGCGGGTTTGTCCTTTCAGAGATCACAGCTCTCCTTTGTGTTCCTTCTGTCCTCCGACCTGCGCCTGCGTCTTGCTGCTGCCACTCATTTTCATTACTGAAGTTAATTTTCTATCACTTTCCATGACTGTAGTGTACCTGCTTGTTCTTCTTGCTTTCTCTGTCCGCTGTTGTGATTTCAAACTCCACTTTTTGGGATGTGGCCCAGATAGAATTATTCAACTGAAATCATTTTTTCTATATACTGTCGTATATCAGACTAAATACAAAATACACAAATCCAGGTGCAGAGTTATAGTGTGTTCTTAGAGTTCCTTTTTTGTTCTTTAAGGGCTAGAACTAGCAGTTTAACACTCACAAGAGAAGGGTTGCTTTATTTAATATTTCCAGGAATTTAAAGACATTGTTGACAATATTAAGACTCAGTATTCACCATTCAATCCTACTTTTTAGTCCAAAATTGCTTTTATGACTCAGTGACATTGTTTATGTTTCAAAATGTCATTATTGTAAATTTTGTGCTCATATATTTCTTGTTGGTCCCTAGAAATGATATATATTGTTAAATTTCCTAATAGCATTCAACATCAGTCATATTTGCCCTTATTACCATATGTAAAGGACATTTTTGTTTAGAGAGACTATGGGAAGCACCCAATAAGTTGAATTTGCACTTGCCACTTGCTTTAATCACATTTCAGAGAACACTCAAAATGGAAAAAAGATAAATGATATCCCTAAAATGTTATTAAGAGTAGGATTAATATTATTTAGAGAATAAGATTAAGATTATATCATAGGGTAGACTGGAATAAGAAAATTTGAAAGGTAACCATCTCCATCTCTGACCTAAGAAATGAACAAAACCTATTTGTAAATCATTCATTCTAAATTTTATTTTAATTCAAATTTTCAACTAAGTTCTATTCTGACTTCATTATTTGTTAGCCAGAGTATAAAGAATCTGGCTATGGGAGGGATGATATTTTACAAAGTCAATCTTGCAAACCACTGCTACATCACTTACTCAGTCAGAAGCTCTTAAAGGTCCCCAAAGTGTGCACTGCTTTTTGTGTCTGCATATATGTACATATTTGCATGTGCTGAGTTACTCACTTCATGTATTTGAAGGTAGCTTTTGGTAACTGTCTTATCAGGAGTAGCTATAACAGAACACCATACAGTTGGTGATTTCAACAACAAACTTTTACCTTTACAGTTTTGAAGATTGGAACTTGAAGATCAGAGTACTTGCACTGTCAGGTTATGATGATGTCTCTCCTCCATCTGACAGCCTGTGGACTCCTCATTGTGTCCTCACATAGCAAAAGGACAGCCAAAGAGCTCCCTGGCCTTCTCTCCCATTCATTAGTGCTCCAATCTCAGGTCCTTTGTACTTATCAAAGCCCCTACCTCCAGAGGCCATCCCATAGGCGCTCATATGTTAACACGTGCATCTTTAAGAATTATAAATGTCCAGCTCCTAACAGCTGCGAGTGGGGGTGGGGAGGGGCACTAAAGATGATAGTGCATGGTTTTCAGAACTGCTCCTTGGCGTGGAAATCTTTCCATTGCACTGCTCTCTAGCTGGAGCATCACAAAGGCATTTTTAATGGCGGGGGGAAGCCAATGAATTTTGCTTTCTTTGTGCTTTCTGCTGTTATCTGACCCACAGGCTATACTTGAAAGGTATATATTTTTAAATGACATAAGTGTATTTTTCAATTTCTTTCAGTCACAAGATATTTAAAAGTACATTTTAAAGTTATATTTTCCTTAAAATTGTTTCTATCATAAATTTCCAATGACTTAATGAAAAAGAAAAGCCCAGACACACTAAACATTCTTTCTCTCTATTGTGTTTGCTTACTTCTGGTTAATCACTGTAAACATACCTTAGCTGTTACCTGAACAGGAAGAGGGGAACATTAATCAAAAAGAAATATAATAAAAATTCCCATTGATTACTGTGCAAAGTATCATCTCATTATACTGGCATCGATCCGCAGTGCCTCTGTTCACCCTCACGTTTCTCTCTGCAGTAAGTCTGCAGTAGCTCTGTGATCTCCACATTTATTTTCTGACACCATCACATTAGTCTAGTCCTACAGCTGCTCTTTTGCTCTCTACTTCCTGGAGAACAAAGCCGCACATCTTCATTTTGGCATCAGCTTATAAAATGTGTCATCTCAGTTTTCATTCCCACCCTAATTTCTCTTATTTTCTTAAAATAAATGTGGTTTGTATGCTTCCCACAAGCCATCTGTATGATTTTTTCCTGTTTATCTAAGTCTCTAACCTTGAAATTGACTCAAAAACCCTCTCCTTTCCTAATGCTCAGTAATATTAACTAAACCATGATTTCCTTCCACTGAAACCAACAATCCTGTTTGCCTACAACTGAAGCGCACCTCTTGGCTTAAGTATGTCCTATTTCTATTGCACTATTGCTTGCCAGTGTGGTTATAGTTTGTAAAGATTAAACTTTCTGCTAAGCACATGGTTGAGGCCTTCTCTCTTCTTACTGTCTGTTGCATGCTGGGATTTAGTGACCATTAGATTAACTGTTGTTTGATAGAGTCATCTAAATCTTCAGGCACATTTACTGTAATCTAACAAGAGAAAACTTTTACTTTTTACTCAGTAGTTTCAGATAAAAACAATTCCACTTTAGATCTACAATATTTGAATATAGAACAAGAATTTTTAGTTATATCTTTATTTCTTTGCCACTCTAATGCAACAACAAAGAAAAAAATCACAAAATATACAAAAGAAAAAAATCCATGTTCCTAAAAATGTTTTTGAAGAAAAAACCAATATATGGGCATTACTTACCTAGAACTAAGTATTGTGATCACTTTAGATCTAAAAAATAATTTAATGACTACAGTGCTTTAGAATATCTTTTAAATATGACTATGAAAAAACTACCCGAATCCATTTTTTGTACCTCATATAGGACAGCTGAAGGATATAGTGGTGAACACTGAAGTAAATGAGAGAGGCCGTCTTTCTTTCATAGGAATTGGTCCAGAAGTATCTGTGGAAGATGAGACATTTATCTTCATTAAAGGTACTATTTTGTTCTAGTTACCTAGTAGTAATAATAATAATATAGCATCAACATTAACTAACTGCAGATAGTAACTCCAAGTTAAAACGTTGTGAAAGCAGATATTTGTTTATTAAATAATTTTAATTGAGCTTTATTTAATAATTAATCATTTTTTATTACCTATGCATATAACAACTCTTTTCAGACATCATGTTAGGGACTCTGAAAATCAAACCTTGAAAAAAACTCGTATTGATATCTGTGGAAATTATAAAACACTGAACAAAGCCTTTTTCTATCATGGTCCAAAAACTAAGTAAGTCTCATATAGAAGTTTTGAACCATGTATAAAACTGAAAATAAAGTCAAATTATGCAATGGGATGCAGTTTAGCAATACTAAGACTAATTTCAAATATGTTAAGTGAGCACTAACAAATGCAAGACACATCACCTATTGTTAATTCATAGCTCTGTGCCTCTTCTTATCCTTGGAAGTTTTCTGTTTATTGGCTACAATATTTCAATGAAAGCATTGGCCATTAATGATTACTGGCTACAATATTTAAATAGAAATCATGCCCATTGAAGTAAAGTACTAGGCATCATGTAATGAATGCATGGCATAAGGGTAATAAGAATCAATTTGAAAATATTAAATTGGGAGTACTATGAGAATATAAAAAAGATAGCACCTAAAGAATGTTTCAACATGTTAAGTAGGAAGTACTGTGGTTATATTAAAAAAGGCTAGACAACAATAAGCTATAGAGCAATTTGAGTGTATAAGAGTACAGAATCATTATAGAGAGGATGAATGTATCAATAAGAAAATGGAAAAAGTAGAAACCATCTTCTGAAAGACCATTACATTTTCAATTCAAAATTATGCATGCACATATGACATCATTCAGGGTGTTCTGAGAGCCATAAAACAGAACCATTTGCTAAAGCAATTATCTGGAACAATAAAGGAAAGAAACACAAGGTCGTGAAAATATAGAGAAACAATTCAATTATGTTCTTTATTTCTGAGAGTAATATGTCACCCTTTTGTTGGTCAAAGGAAAGTTTCTCCATTTTATTAATTTTTCTGTTCATTTTATGAAAATTCTATCTGAATATAAGATGTGATTTTAGTGCTGGGGAGAGGCTGCAGAACAAATAAACACTAGCAGAAAAGTTTTACTGTGCAGAGACGATAAGAGGCTCTTAATCAAAACCCTATCCATAAGTAGCAAGTGACAATTTAGCTACGTCTGGTGGCAGACTTTAATTCAGAATCTGACGCTAATTTTAGTCTACCTGTGGTCCACCCATTATTTTATTCACCATCTTTACCGTCATACTGAGCAGTGGTCAGTCATGGTGCAGTAAGCCTACAAGAAGATCCCAGCCAGAAGGACCAAAACAAGTCCTAGGAGAGATTCTTCGCAAAGAAGAAAGACCCAATAATCAAGCATCAGAGACTTTTAAGACTGTCAACAACAAAAAGTTGCATTTAAAAGAAAATACCTAGAATCTTAACCTCAGGGTTCACTGCAACAGGTGATTCATATTCTCCATGCCTGCTCTGTATAATGTGGCAACTGACTCTCGATCTAAGCTATGAGCCTTCAAAACTGCTTCACCACGTACAGAGCAAGAGCTCTTCATTAAACGGCAAACCACTGTACCCCAACAGTGGCTCTTAGACAGACCTGGACATCATGTCTTTTGGTCACATCCCCTGCTCTTCTACTTTCTTCCTTCCTTTATCCCCATAGTATGTATGTCTGCAGTATGTCCGTAAATATACTGCTTATATTGTTTTTTTAAAAAATTTGTCAGTTTATCTGCCACCTCTGGGTTGCATACCAACCTTGTGTAATACTTATGTTGGAAAGTCCTGTAATCTTAGGGTAAATAAGAATTAATTACAATTCAATTATTTATTAATGCTTTAATTTTGGAAAATAAACTTTGCAATTAATCTCATTTCATGTTTGAGTGGAATAGCAAAACACGCCTGCTGTCTTTAGATTGTGAAAAGTGTGCACTGATCACTTAGCCCTTAGAATTTCCTCACAAATCAGAGAATTTATTTTGCAAGTCTCAGTATATTGGTTCTTAGAATTACACTTTGTTTTGCTTCAATTTCTAGCTGCTATCCATTATTAGGCTACTGATAGTAATTATTTATTTTTAAAAAACCTAAAAACAACTAAGCCTAGCTTCTTTTTCAAATACTCTTATTCAACAATATGTTTTATGTGTATTAAATTTCTTCAGAGTACACATATTCCAGGTTTTCTCCACTACTTTATAGTAAATATAATGTCCTCATCTGATTGTTCAGACCTTTCTGTCAATTCTGCAGTAATTGCCACCTTTTCTTTATTTTTTCCAAATACTTCTTTAGCTTCAAATTGAGTTCAAACAAGTGTAAATTTTAGCACCATCAATTTGACTTTATCTTGTGATATTCCTTAATTTTAATTGGTCCTATGTTGGCTTGATGGTGCATGCCTATAACCCCCACTGCTGTGACACAGCCAGCGGGGTCCTGAGAGGGTCCGATAGGAGATTAAGAAAAAACTAGACACACACTAAAAGGAAAGCTGGGGCCAGGTGGGACCTGACCTCTCTGATGGAGAAGCAGCGACAATTCAGCATGGTCTTCATCTTTATTTACACATCGTAAAATGGGGAGAAGTGCATAATAGAGTCCAAAGCGCAAGGTCTCGGTGTTTTGCTGAGGAGCCTGAAAGCAGAGCATTCTCAGAGCTGTCTGTGCTGTAGCTGAAGGGGAGGAGCACCGAGGCCAGATGCCTGCTGGACTGGCTTTTTTCCAGTCCCAACAACTTGGTTACATGGCTCGCCTCTGGCACTCCATGGTCTCGGGGCTAGCCCTGCTCTAGCCCCAAATGTGTGCTTGATCTCCAGCTCAGTTGCTCCCCGCGCCCAGCCGTCAGCGTTGCTGCAAGTTCAAGGCCAGTTTGGACTATATAGTGAGTTCAAAATCAGCCTAAAATACATAGTGAAGTTGTGTTAAAAAAATCATAAGTGGCCCTTTCATCTATCATAAATTTAAGAAACAGTCCAAGTTCCAAAAATTGAATTGTTAATATATTAGTTCAGCAAGTTATTTTGGGAGACGTGATTTAACCTACAACATCTAGGGTAACCTCCTTTTTATGTCTTCTTTACGAGCTCCGCACAACGTGTGTCTCAGCAATGATTACCCATTCCCATCACCTAGGAAACTTACAAGCACCTTCCCCCAAAAAGTTAAAGACGTCATATATTATAGCGACACACGCACATGCACGCTTGCAGCGGCTCGATTCATAATGGCTAATCTTCAGAGCACAGGCCCATCAACACATGAATGGGTAAAGAAAATGCAGTATATACGCACAATGGCCTGATACTCAGCCATAAAATGTATAAATTTGAGTTATTCACAGGAAAATGAATGCAATTCGAGGCCATAATACTGAATGAAATACATCATATGCACTATGTTAACTATCCCATGACTTTTCTTGTATGAGAAACCCACTTCATTAATATTTAGGAGGAAAATAAAGGATGGATTATAGCAAACAGAAATGGACTTTGTTGGGCTGAGGACAGCATCTGCGGGTGGGTGGGGGTGGGAAGGAGTAGACAGGAAGCGGAAGTATAAAGGATCAAGATTCCACCTGTGTATGCATCGAGTTCTTAAAATGAATGTATTCATAAGGTGTGGCGCACATGTACTAGTAAGAAGGGAAGAACACAGATGCTAGATAGGTAGACAAATAGATAAACAAACACCAATGCAGTCAGGTGTGACAGCGCGGTAGTTCAATTAGATGTGAGAATACTGAGAAGACATATGAAATCCAAATGATCCCAGTCATGACTGTCAGCAAGTAATGCCGTGTGATCTATCAACTCTTGCTGTATAATTAGTGGTTTAGCATACAACGTCACTAACTAGTCTTTACTTTTCATATGTATAAATAATTTTTATCTTCAATTAAATTTAAAATATTATATATGTTTGTTAAAACACACCACTTGAGTGTAACTTTCAAGAAGTCAATCATGTTTATATACTTTATTTTGTGCTAGAAATATTCACAGCAGGGAAGCAGAGAAATAAACGGAGCGAGTAGGCGGCTCTTGTGAGATTCACTCCTCAGTAGTGTTAGTTAGAAGTCACAGCACAAAATGATGGTAACACGCAGATTTGTAGTTGGCTTTTTGCTCATGTCAAATTCTCTACTTAGAGTGCATCCCTTACTTCTTGCCTCTACCTCTTTCGCCACTGGAGTCTGGCACGTGATAGGTGCTCCATAAATGTCTGTTAGCTCAATGAATAAATGATTCGAATGTGCTAAATACATATTGATGAAAACATGAAGGAAGGGATAAATACAAAGGAGTAAGGGACCATATGTTTTCTTGCTTATGTAAGTCAATGAGCGAACTCCTTCCATATACTTTGGCACTGTTCTTTAGATTTAGGCAGCTCTGATGTCTGATCCCATGAGCAAGATTA
The DNA here is from genome assembly GCA_004027595.1 of Dinomys branickii. Taxonomy (NCBI): domain Eukaryota; kingdom Metazoa; phylum Chordata; class Mammalia; order Rodentia; family Dinomyidae; genus Dinomys; species Dinomys branickii. The sequence continues at coordinate 26,922 of PVLD010020360.1, forward strand.
AGATTTGCTTTACTAACGGAAAAAAAAAAAACTCGCTTAACATGTTAGTCCATAGGAAACTGTCCCTGATAGCCAAGAAATAAGATCAAAGTACAGATACAAAGTGAATACAGGCATAAGGTGGAGAAGGAAAAAATGTCTTAATATCCAGTTTTAAAAAGCAGTAAAAGGAAATAGAAACAAACTCAATATGAATACAAGTAGGAATGAAATCATAGGGATTTTTTTTCAGCAAAAGAAGAAGAAGAAAACATAAAAGGGAACAAAAGGAAAAGGGCAGATGTTATAAATATCAGCAAAGTAGGAAAATGAAAGCAAGGGAAATAGAATACCATGGCGAAGGGCAGGAGAAATAGAATCCTCAAGGAAGAAATAAAGCAAGCTAGGGAAGAGGCAGATTGTAGGCCTCTGATTGTATTTCATTTATAACTGTTCTTACATTTTATTATATTTCTCTGGCAGGAGTCCCACATCTCTTTATGTCTGAAGGAAGGAGGTGGCAGATAAATGTTGCTCCAGAGACCTGAGATTTATTGCCTCGTACACTTAGTGGTAGGCTGATTTTTTTTCTTTAAATTACATGCCACTGTCATGTTCAGAATAAAAGTTTAAGATGGACTGCATGCCATGTATCACTGGAAGGACTGGTTTATTAACAATGGAAAAGCAGTAATGAAATTTAGTTGAGTTGTAAGCAAATCAGGAGCTCCTGGGGTAGCACTAACATTTATGCCCATTATTTTGTCATAACTGGTGTTTGCAGTGACTGATACAGAATTTGTTGCATGTGCTTCTGAATTAGGGAAATATCTCATGGAAGATGTCCAAACACAGTGTAAAAAGCCTGGCTTTGAATCTAAATGGCCTGGCTTTATATTCCAGTGTCTTTGGACAGATTACTTAAATTATCAGAGTCACAGTTTCCTTAAGTATAAATAGATAATGCTAATTACTTATAGTCTTTGTGAAAAGTAAGTATAATGTACAAAGTTTGTAGCACAGTAATAGTAGGTGCTCAAAATAATGAGTGGTTTTATCATCAAAAGGAAACTTTTTTCTCCTGTCTAGGGGCACCTTACAAAAAATTAATTGAATCTTAAAGATTTCAGTTGGGTTTTTTTGTTCCATTTTTCTTCTGTATATTCTGTTATATTCTCAGTCTCTAAACAGATCCCAGGTAATTCTAGGATCAATTCAATTCATCACCAGATCTGTGTGAAGAATCTCTATACCCTTTAGTACACGCATCCTATAGGTGAGTCACAATGTTTCTGATAGGACAGTTTGGAGTAACACAAAATTTCTAGATATTCTCATCAGTGGAAACAAGCGTTTAGATGGATCAAGTCTGGATATGTGAAGCCTGAGAGTAATGAAAGCAAGAAACAAATGCGGGGTGAAGTCAACACCACCACACTCACTGAGACCAAGATGGGAAGGTGGATTTCTCAACTATAAGTTCAGTAACAGGTGGATAAAATAGTACCGGGTGGCCCATAGACAACACATAACATGAGTCTTGGCTCTGTGCCCTTCTTGTTGTCTGCAGTTTTTAACCTTTCTTCTTTTTATAGGGCATTCACAAAAAGCTTTCTAGACGCTATTTTCCTTGAAACTAGCATCATAGCACAATTCTTTTTAAAGGCCCTTCTGAAGGCTGACAGTGTTGCCCAGAGGTAGAAGGCTTGCCTGGTGGAGGGAAGGCTCTGGGTTCTGTCTCTACAGCACAAAAGGGGGGCTTTGTGAAAACTCCATCAGTGTCACTGCCCTGCCTTTTACCACTGATATGCCATAAAACGATTGCCTTCTCATTTCTCCATTTCTTTACTTAAACTGATATTAGCGAGTGTTATAATAAGTACTCTTGTCATCTTCCATAAACAAAAATATATTTTTTTCATTTTGACTTTATTCTACTTTTTTAGTTTTGAATATATTGAAATATCTCACAATATTGAACAGTTCTTAGTTTTTATGTCTCTTATTTTTTGCATCTTTCAAAATCTTCAATGTAGTAAATACTGAGGGAACTTATTTGTTACATATGTATGATAGTACATATATATTATATCGTACATATTATATACATTCTCATCTAGTCTCTACAAATTTAAATATTGCTTCTTTACTTTGAATAACCACTCACATTTTCAATCATTTTTGTGTATATTCTTCACCTAAACCTTCAAATTTACAAATAAATTTTGAGATAATTTTGCCAATGTACTAATTACATCAAATTCAATTTGCACTCTCAGACTATCCTCAAGACAATTTTATCTTCTCTTTGGTTATTAATGATGGTATCATTATAATAGCTGTACAGACTATAAATTCTTTCATCAAGGATTGCAGCAGTCTACATATTCTCTAAATTAACAACTCCAAGTATTTGTGAAATTGAGTTCTTGATTCTTCCTTTCTAATTCTCTCACAGCCATTATTTTGTCAGGTCTAATATTTTCTGAGGCTGAAATATTATTTGTATTCAATCATCATTTTTTCACTGCACAGATATTTTCACATTTCCAGAGACCTTTTACCTCGTTCACAGTGTGTTCTGGTCTTCACACTCATCGCCTCCACCACTTTAAATCTGTAATCCACAACTAGGTTGACCTTCTGAGAAGGGACAGCAGTTATGACACACACTTGTCCAATAAACACAATCAGAAACCTTCAACTCATCATCTCCCACATTGGTCCATTCATTTTAGCCTCACAGCTGTCACAGAATGACAATTGCCAGCACTGGCTTAGCAAGCCTATGTTCCTCGGCTTTGAAACTTCACATTCTGTGATTATTTCAAAGCTTTATTTTCGTTCTTTTGTCAGATAATTTTGAATAAAACTTTATCATGAGCTGAGGCAGCTCTTTTGCACACCCACCGGCACGCTCGTACCATCACACTTTGTGTTTTAGGTGGTGTTGTCCATGTCCTGTAATCTCCTTGAACTCCATTCTTTTGAGGGCAGAGGCCCCTTCTGATTTATTGTCATATCCCCATGGCATCTGTCTCGAGCGCTAGAAGACACAAGGAGCTTGTAAATATGTATAGCAATGCACTTTACACTTTTTTCCCAAACATTCCCATTTTGTTATCCTGCTTTGCTTTGAAAAGTTGTTTATACTTTACTAAAAACAACATAATTAAATGTCCAATATTTTGCCAACAGTGTTATTTTTATTTCATTGCTATTTAATCTAGTCGCATTCCAGTTCTTCTCTCCAGGGAAATATAGATGTAGTGGAGGCATCCTGTTACTACAGTTTGATGTAAGAGCTGTCCATTTCTCCCTAGAGAAATTTATTTCCCCTTTAATCCTGCTGTTTAAGAGAGGGGTACATATATTTCTGCTGCTAAAATGAAGAACCAGTCTCCAGGACTCATTAGTGCGAGGCTAGCATTTGGACCATGGAATTCTGGTTTCCAGCTGCACGATATGCTACGCCAGGGATACCTGCATCCTGAAGAACAAACCCTAAACAGTCAAGGTCAGTTACATTTGCTTGGTGGACAACGTCATTGCCTTTTATCCTGCTTGCTCAGCCAAGAAGCATTTGCTTCTAAAGTGAAACATTAAGTAATTACGTTCCGAGGAAGATTTCCCAGAATACCCTCTGCAAGACTTTGCACAGGGCCTGAAGGCATCCCAAACCTGCGCCGTTTCAGGGGCTGCCCGTGGGGTATTTTTCTCACTGGCATTTTGCTTGCTGCAGCACTTAAGGAGATCAGGTTAGAAATCCTCGGAGCTTTCTGTAGAAGCATTCTGAGTTTTTAAGGCTTTAAATCTTAGGAAAAGCAAGACTCCTGAACAAATGAAAATGTCCAGAATTCCATAGGTGTTCTCATCAGTCAGGCCAATATGATACCTTTAGCTGCATGCCAGAGATTCCCAAAGGGGTGGGCGGGCCTGTGGCAGCAGAAAGTCCTGGCAAAGGAAGACTTTTATAATTTTGAAGATGTGTTTTCGACAGGACCTTCTCTTGTCTTCCTCATTTCCAGATGAGCCTGTGATGAACAGTTTTTAAAGATACACTTTTCAGGATGCTACTAATGATACTGAGAATTGATGACATATTTCAGATACACACTGGGATAAAAAGGAAGGAAGTGTGACTGTGGGCTCTTTCGGTGGTGGGTGAGGTCGGGCTGTTTCAGTTAACTCTGGGCTAACTGCAGGCAAATATAAACTCTGTCCGGCTGTGCATCCGCACTGACCAGCACAGTGTCAGCTTTTCAGTGTTTGCCGAATGAAAAAGTGAATAAAAGCAAAAGATGTGCTTGGATCAGATATGGTTTAAGTTGCATAACTAATGGCATTTATCTGTACTGTACTTATTTCTAATATGAGTTGTAATGATTGTAACTTTCTGCTATATTTGTTTCTTTTTCAGACCTACTTTTGTATATGAGTAGCATTAAGATATATAGATTTTAAGAAATAAAACATAGTGACTATATGAAATCATCATACCTTAGAAATAAAATATCAGTACTTGAACTTACCATGTTGTCCACACAACTGTCCCCAGGATATATTCACCTCTCCCCAGCAAAGGTAACCATTTTCATAAATACATTTTAGTTTTCCTTACTTTTTTCATGTTTTTTGCATGCATCTCTGTGTTTATGAACATATAAAGGACATGTGTAGAAGTACATTTCTATGTACACTTATGGATGATTTTGAATTTTATATAAATGGAAATGATATAGTAGAGATTCTTCTGTGAAATGATTTTTCTTACTAAAACATTTCAAGAAAATTTATCCATGCTCAAAACTGGATTCATAATTTGTCGATTTCTCTGCTGTATACTGTTATATTGTGTAAGTATACAACTCTCCTTAGTATCTGGGGGATTTGTTCTAGGGTTTCAAAGAATGGCAGAGGCTGCAGATATTTAAATTGCATATACAATGTTGAAGCCTTTGCATAACATATGCACATATCACCTACAGATTACTTATGAAAGCCAGTAAAAGGTACATGTTATGTAAATAGTTGTTACAGAATGGCAAGAAAAAAATTTATATATACTTAGTTCATACATAATATTTTTTCAAATATTTTCAGTCTATGGTTGATCAAATCAGTGGATACAGAACTTGTGAATAGAAAAAACTAAAGGTACTATTTATTAATTTCCTCAATGAACAGTTTCATCAATTTCAGAATTTTTCAATTGAAAATGTGTTGCCAAGCATACTTTTATATACTCCTTCCTGAATCTGTCCATTGATGTATTATTAGGACTTCCGCTTTTGGTTATCAATTTGTGTATCAGTTCAGGGTATCCCACCAGCAGCCACTATGCTCAACATCCTTACTTGAGATTTCAAGGTGTTTTCTACTTGTGTTTATTGTATAATGAATGCAATTGTATTTTTAGTTAGTATTTTCCCAACTGTTAATTAAGTACATTTTATACTTGCTTATTATCTTTCATTTCCTGTAACATTATGTTCATATCATTACCCATTATTTCTACTGATTTGCTATTCTTTAATGCATTTAACTTTTAGCATTATTTTTAATATAAATTCTGGGTAATATTCTTTTCTCAGTTACAT
>PVLD010020361.1:0-34124 GCA_004027595.1 Dinomys branickii
TGTTTTTTTTTTTTTTTTTTTTTTGAGACAGGGTCTCACTATGCAGTTCAGGCTGGCCTTAAACTCACTTTGTAGCCCAGGCTGGCCTTGAACTTGCAAGAATCCTCCTGCCTCAGCCTCCTGAGTGCTGGGATTACAGGCATGCGCCACCACACCCGGCTTTGAACTTTCAGTCTTATCTAAAAGTGGCAGAACTGCCAGGCAAAGTTATTTTCAGTGAGGTGTTAAATATGACATATGCTTGCTTAGCCATCATGTTCAGTGCAACTCTACTTAAATTTCCAACTTTCCCGGCTAAAGTGGATTTAGCCACGTATGGTGGTGCAGGCCTGTAATCCCAGCACTCTGCATGCTGAGGCAGGAGGATTTCCTCAAGTTCAAGCCCAGCCTGAACTACATAGTGAGACCTTGTCTCAAAAAACAAAACAACAAGATAGCAAGAGAGAAGGACAGAACTGGGATCAAGCCCTGACTAGGCTGCCCTGACCTCTCCAAACCCCAAGTGCCTCTGAGACCTAGGGAAAACGCAACTGTAGAAGTAAACGAGCAAAAATGCAGACTATTTGGCAAGACGGAGCCCCTGTCTCTCCTGCCCGGAGTGTTCACATTCACAGCTGCTGATGGCCCAAGCGCCCTGGGGACAGGCGGGGCTGGCATCTGGACAGCTGAGGGAGGACGGAGAAAAGGCAGACACCGAGGGGGTGGAGGGGCAGCGCCTGCGGGCCCGGGCCAGGCTGGGGGTCCTCACTCAGAGAAGCGGTCGTAGAACGGGGAGCGCAGCAGGTAGTAGAGCAGCAGGATGGTCCGCCGCCGCAGCTCCAGCCGCTCCCTCCGCGTCAGGCCCCTCTTGTCACTCAGGAGGCTCAGGCTGCGGTGGGAAGAGGGTGCAGTCAGGACCAAGATCCGACTGGTCACAAGCCTGCGGCCACAGGGGTGATCACAGGAGAAGCAGGGGCTGCTGCTCACCCAGCAAGGCAGAGCCTGCAGCACGGAGCCCGCAGGCAGACCCAGGCTCACCTGGTCACATCCAAGACACCAGATAGGAGCCAGGGTGTCCAAGACCGCTGACCCCAGAACCCCAGACTGAGCACTGATGGCCACGGCGTCAAGGATGTCTCCAGCACAGGCCCAGCTCGGCCCTGGCCCCACCTGCCCCAGGGCAGCCCCACCTGCCCCAGCCCCGGTGCCAGCTCCGCCCAGCCAAGGCCAAGGATACAGTGCAGTAGAGGCCGCGCTATGTACAAGGACTCCGCGATGGTCTCCTGCAGCCCCAGGGGCGTTGGGGGGACGTTCAGTTCTCTGTGCTGCTTTGGCCGAGCCTCCCGCTGCTGGGGAGCTCCCCAGTGCCTGGACTGTAGGGACGGAGCTAGGACAGAGGTGGCAGAGGAATGAGGCGGGCCAGGGCAGGGAGGCGCCGTCAGTGGAAGCTATGCTGACCTCATCACCAAGGGGCCCACTTACTGTTCTGAAGGGTGCGCACCACTCGGTTTGACCGTTTTCCCACATAGGACTGCTCCTGGTCACCCAGGTTGTGGTCACCATCTAGCAGGGACAGACAGAGGGCCACACTGTCAGAGGGACATGCTTTTAACACAGCCTTCAAAGAACACATATGGGGTAAATGCAGGGACAAGCACCTGTGTTTGTACTCGACCTACCACTGGGGAACTGTCTGGAACCTTCCCTGGCCTGTGGGGGTTAGTACACACCTGTGACCACAGCCAGCCCAAGGCTACATCCCGGAGCCCACCTCCTCTGGCCCGCTGCATGTGACCACAGAGGCCTGAGGCCGACGGGCAGTGTGGCTTCCTGGGGATATGGCTTGTGACACAGAACAGGTGTGAGAGGAGGCTGTTCCTCAGCCTCTATGGAGTACTGGGTGTGGAGTGAGGGGAACCTGCAGGCCAGTTCCGTGCCCCAGTCCACTGCAGAGCAGGACAACGGCTCACCTGGGGACTGTGCCTGGGTCTCCCTGTCCAGGGGCACAATGGGGGGTGAGGTCTGCAGGCCAGCCTTGAACCAGAGCAGCAGGAACATGCGCAGGACAGCCCTGGAAAGGGGGATGGCGGGGCTAAGGGAAGTGGCTGGCAAGCACGGGGCAGAGGTGCCCTGCGGAGCACCATCCCCGCAGCTGGCCCAGCCCCTACCCCATCCTGCCCTCCATGGCCCAACCTACTTGGCCAGCTGGATGAGGGCGATGACAAGCCAGCGGCCGACTTCGCCCCACACTTTGGCAGCCCCCATCTCCATGAAGACCTCCACGCACTCCAGCACACTCAGCCATGTCAGCAACTTCTGCTGGGACAGCGACTGCAAGAATCACAGGCCCAGAGGTCAGGGGCTCCCAGGCCAGGCGATGTGACCCTCCCCTCTCCAGGTCTAGGTGGCAGGCCCGAGTGCAAACACCAACTCCCCCTCCACCAGGCTGGGTGCCCTGGGATGGGCTCCAGTGCCTACTGCAAACTATCTGCAACCAAGATGGGGACACTGACACTTGGTCTGAGGTATGTCTCTCAAATTCTGAGGCCAGAAATGTCCCCCGCACAGGGGCTGCTGATTGCCATGTCGTTCCTGAGTCCCCGGGCTTCCCACCCCAGGCTCACCGCGGGCAACACCCTCACCACGGGCAACTTTCTCCGAAGCTCCTTCCGCAGGATCCCGTCATTGAGCAGCACGAGCAGGTTAGAGGCCGAGTACACTGAGGGGCGGAGGCTGGTCTTCAGAGGCGGCCCGGTGGCCTCCACCCTTCCCTCACCTTCTCCCCAGAGCTCCAGGGGATCACCTGCCCAGGCTGTGTGCAGCCAACCACAGGCTATGTGGAAGCCAACCTCCCTCCCTACTCACTTCCTCGGAGCTCCGCTCTCAGGTACGACCTGGCGTGGGCTCCAGACAAGATGGGTTGATCTCAGTGACCAACCGGCTCCTCTCCTGCTGGACAGCACCAGCCCCCCCGCTGCTCAGAAGCACCCATCCTGCTCCCAGCAGCCACACACGTGGCCCTACCTCACCTGTTCCTTCTCTGCAGCCTGTCCCTGAAAGTTTACACCAACTTCACCTTTCAAAAGCCAAGCCATCCTTTTGGGACTGTCATCTCCAGTACTCACTGGGCATTCTTATGCCAATTCCAGTTTAGGAATCCTGGTCTCTGGGAGATCTGGATTTGAGCCCTAGTTCTGAAGCCATTGGCGGTGGTCCCCTAACCTCGGTGAACTTGACCCCTCAGCAGGGCAGCCAGCACAACAGTGCCCACCTCATTATTGTAGAGCGGGGAAGCTGGCATAGGCAAGAAAGATACTTAAGCCAGTGCATAACTAGTAGTAAACAAATTCCTCAGACTTGTCTCCCAACTGGGGACACAGAGGGGCTCGGACAGTGGACAACAGACCTTTGTCCGGTTCACTTACAGCAGAGAGTAATCTAATCAGCAGCCCAGGACCCTGAGGCAATGTAGTCACCCCTCTGGAAACCTCCCCAAACCCAGATCGCCCCGCGCCGCCGCCAGAGCCCAGCTCACCCAGTTCTGACAGTTCGTGTGAATCGGAGAAGCGACCTGGGAAGAGGTAAAAGAGGCGTCGGTAAGCATTTGCCTCAATCTGCAGCTTCGGGTTCCCGGACTCCCCTTTTCTCCTCCCTACGGGAACCTGGACAAGACTTCTCAAGCACAGCGATCACTACCGAGTCCGCAGGGAAAGGGAGCCACAGGGGTCATAGATCAGGGCCCCGCAGGAATAGGTCAAAGGACAGGATGGCACCTGCCAGCAGGTAACTGAGGCCTCGCACCGCCGTCTCCAGCTGGGCCGTGGCGGCCGGGTGACGAGTCACATACTCCTGGTAGCGGAGGCCCAAGAGCCGCAGCTTCTCCATCCCACCCTGGACACAGGCAAACCCACGGACCGACAGTACGACTCGCTACGGCGCCCCACTTCCTGCGCCCTCCTTCCTGCTTCCGGTTCTAGGCCCGCCTTTTGGTTCCTTAACTTCCGTGGGCTCCTGTTGCCGAGGCAGGCCGCCACTGGGGCAGCTCTTAGCAACTGCGGGACTAAGCTCGCCCTCCTAGCTCTTTCAAATCATTGGCTGACACGGTCTCCGCCTCCCGCCCTCCCGAAGCCACCTGGCCCAGTTCTTAGTCCTACTTGGTTGGCTGCCCTTGCGCCTGCGCAGTCAGAGTCCAGGAAAGCTCCGCGACAGTCTAAGCAGTTCATCCCAGAGAAAGGAAAACAAGCCCTGAGTCTTTCCAATAGAGCGCCGAGACGCTCGAACGTGAGGACGAATTTACAGGACTTGGCAGGAAGCTTGCGCAAGAGCTTCGATCAGACTTGGGGAGGTGGAAGGAGTCTGACTGTCCCAGTAGGTGCACGTTTGGCCAGTTGGCCCTGACTCCAGTCCCCTACAGGACGTAGGGGAAACTGAGGCCAAGTCCTTGAGCTGGCCAGGCTCTCAGCTCAGTCGCATGTCTTTAGCAGCAATTTAATGACCTGGCTTCGGTCCCAGCTCCCTCAAGGGACTGCGTCCCCAAGAGGGCGCACCTGGACGCCCACCTCCTCGGAGAAAACCCTGACTTCTATTTCCGCCTGGGTTGACCTTGGGTTTCCCATCTGTAAAATGGTTCAATAGTCCTTCAACTCGGGGTCACTTTCAGAGCGCTTTCTGGCCCTCGGATGCACCTCCAAAGAATAGAGACAACGCCTGGCGCACCCATTCCTAAACCCAGGCGGGCGAGAACAATGCTACGGGGAGGCAGCTGATTGGCTGCGGGAAGGGGGCGTGGCAGGTCTACGCCACTGGGGACGCGGCCCGCGGATTTCTGATATGTTGGGAATAGAAATACATTATTTTACCTAATCTCTGTTTTTTTTTTATCTGCTTGAGAACTCCCAGCTGTGATTCAAATGCTAGTCTAGTCTAAACACAGAGTTTTAAGCCTCCTCCGCTTAGTATGAGCTGCTTTCCCTGTCCACACTAAGGAACACAGACACAGGAGAGGTGGCCCCGGAACCGGCAAAGGTCCTGATGCTGAGGAAGAGATCGTGGACACTTCTCGCCATTACCTGGGTGCCACGCTCCTCTTGGTAAACTTGCCAGTGGGCAGGAACTCTGCTGTTCAGATGGGGAGTGAGAAGCCCAAGTGGTGGGGCAAGGCAGTACAGAAAGCGGCCCGTGGCAATGGCCTCTAGCAGATCGCCCAGAGCGGTGACGCCAGTCGGCTCCGTGGTCATAAAGCAGGCAGCAGTTGGGTTGGGATGTGAGCTTGGGAACTGCACAGCTCGCTTCCACTTCCTCCTCCAGGGTCTTAACAGCAATGGAGAGGGAGGAGCCTGCTTCTTCAGCGCTCCCAGGGACCGGGGGTCCTGAGCCCTGAAGAGTGGGAGGGACACAGAGGAGAAACCCCAGCCCAGGGACAGAATGTGCACCCCCATATTTTCTCCTACCCCTTAGAGAGGGGGCCATGGAGCCAGCCAGGTTGGCAACAGCAGGGCTGCCCGAATTTGCTCTCCAGATTTTGAACCTAATAGGCCCCAGAGTCAAAGAGCAGCAGGCAGTGCCCAGGGGCAGACAAGGAGGGGGCGGCCCCTCCCTGCTGGGACCTCCCCTTGGCTGGACAGTCTGGGCTGGATTTTCATCCCTTCAGACCACCCCAAACCACAGGGAAGAGACACAGACCAGTCCAGAAGGCACGGATGAGGACAGTGGAGGCCCAGAGAGGGGCCCTGTCTGCTCCAAGGTCACACAGCAAAGTCCTAGGCAGGGCTGGGCCAAACTGGTCTCAGGCCTAGAGGACCAGTGCCCTTTCCCATGCCCGGACTTGTGTCCCTCTCCCACTGTGTATGCCCAGAGTACCCTTTGGAGTGCTCGGGAGTCTTTTGATTGTAAGCCCTTCCTTTTGCCCTGTGTGCCAAGGTTGTGACAGGAGGTCCCCCAAAGAGAAGATGGGGACCTTAACTCACCTCACTCATGGGGTAGGCAGCAGATACCCTGATGCCCATCACAGAAAGAATTTTCAGGATGTGTCTGTGAGAGGAATTCGGAGGGTTTATTGTGCAGCATGAGAGAAGTAGGGCCAGGGATATAGCTGAGTGGCACAGTGCCTGCCTGGCAAGCTCGAGGTCATGAGTTCGATTTCCTGCACCCAAAGCCCCCCCAAAAAGCAAAAAAAGCTATCTCAGAATGAAAGAAAGGCACAGAAAAAATAAAGTGCAGGCCTTGGGGCTTGGTACATTAGTGTACCAGGCTGCTCAAAATTGAACTTTAAAAACAGAACAAACAAAAAATAGCAGTTTATAGCTAGATATGGTCATGCAGACCTGTAATCCTAGCTAGCACTCTGAGAGGCTGAGGCAGGAGGATCTCCAGTTTGAGCCCAGTCTTGGGCAATTTAGGGACAGCGAGACCCTGCCTCAAAATTTTAAAAACAATTTTTATAAGGGCCTGGGGCTGCAGCTCAGTGAGAAGGGTCTAGGTTTAATCCCCAGTACTTCCCCACTCCAAACAAAGTACAATTTAAAAAATGTGGTTTTCCTGTCTCCTTTGTATTATTTCTTTGATCCTAACCCTGACCATGGTGAGATCTGCAGACCCAGGTCTCTCACCAACTCCCCTATCCCTATGTGCAAGAGTCCTCTTGGGCCAGGCCCCGCCTGTGCCCCCAACCTGTTCCCTCACAAAAGGCCTCTGGCCGTGGGGGCAGGACTCTTCCACCCTCACCCCGCTACAGGGTACAGATGAGGGTCCTGGAGCTGGAATTCCAAGCTCTAGATGCCTCGTGGATCCACATCCCCCAACTCCCCCTCTCCATTCCCAGATGTATGAGGACTCACCATCAGTCTCCATAGCAACCACTACCCCTGGCCTCTGGAGGCCCAAAGTGTGACCCCACCCCCCCAGGGACAGGCTTCTTGGCCTCAGAGAGGGGGCCGGTTTCTCCTCTGGGGTCGGCCTCAGTCTTTGCAGCCCAGTGTTGGGCTAAAGGACCCAGGGGAGCCCTTTGCAGGTCTTGGGGAGGCCCAGTGAAGCCCAGGGAGGGCAGGTTCTCATCCCCACCCCTTTCCAGCACACTGAGTACTTGGTATGTGTAGACCCTGCGCAGCAGGAAACAGACTAGCCAGTCCCTTGAGCAGCTTGTATTCTAGGCGGGAGGGGGACATAAACCAGCAAACAACTTTCCACGAATGTTGGGGGTGGATGTGTACACTAGGCACAAGGAATGTCAAGGGCAAATCCTAGGGCAGGGACCCTTAAAGAGGAAGAGCAGGACAGCTCCGGCAGCTCTAGGCTGGGGAAGGAGCAGAAGGGTGTTAGGGACTGGAAGAGGCCAGGCGGATTTTCATCTAACAGGGCATCCAGACCCTCCGGGGGAACCATGCCTTTGTCCTCCGAGGTGGAATTAACCTCAGCAGCGGGCTTGCCACGCAGGACCAGCTCAGTGCGCACCGGCTCCGGGACCAGAAGCCAGGCGGGAGACAGAGGAAGCAGAGAGGGAAGCAGCACTGTCCCAAGGCTCTGGACAGGCGTAGGCGATGCCGGCCCTGCCCAGGCCTTAGAGAGGCCCCTCACAAGCTCAAGGGTGGGGCGGGAGGTGGCTTAAAGGGCCCCTTATTCCGGCTCTTGGCGGCCCTAGCTAGGCCGTCCGGTCACCTGGACAGAGGGCGGGGAAGGCGCCCGCCCCAGGTGCTCCGCGGGCCCAGGGCAGGTCCTGGCAAGCGCCGCCTCGCGTCTGGAGAGCAGGTGTCCTAACCCTGCGGCCCGACATTCCTGTCCCTGTCCCGTCCCCTGACCCAGGCCGCGCTCCGGCTGCTCCTGTGATCCGGAGCCCGAGGTCCCCTCCCCGGCGGAGGAGATGGGGAGAAGCGAGGGCTCGGGCAGGTGGCGGGACCCGGTCTTTCTGGGGGCTCCCCGCACCCACGACCCCCAGCGGGGCTCCGCGTCGGGCGGGGCGGGCAGGAGCCAGGGGGTCTCCCCGCCCCTTCGGGCCCCAGGGGTTGGGGGCGGAGGTGAAACCTGAGCCCAGGTCGGGGCGGAGCCGGCCCTCGCTTCCCACTGCCCTGCACCGGGTGGCGAGCACGGGGCCGGGCTGGGCGCCGAGCAGGTGCGGCGTCTCTGCGCGCAGGGCGACCCAGCGGCCCGCCACCCTCATCCTGGTCCGAGCCTGCCATGGAGCCCGCAGCCCGGGCCCGCGCCCCGCCTTGAGCGCCCCGCGACGGCCATGCTGCCCCGAGGGCGCCCCCGGGCGCTGGGCGCCGCCACGCTGCTCCTCGGGCTGCTGCTCCTGGTCGGGCTCTTCCTGCTGGCCGGGCACCCACGGGTGGACGACGCGGGGGACTCCTGCTGCCGGTCCACGCCGCCTGAAGCCCCTGACGGGCGGCCTTCGGGGCCCGCCATGCGCGATGGAGCCCCGCGTCTGGCCAGGTGCCAGGTAGGTACCATCTGGACACCTGTGGGGCCTTCTGCAGGTCGCTTTCCTTGGCCCGGCCTCAGTTTCTCCAGTTGTGAAGTGCGGGCGCGGGCCCTGTGCACGCTCACACCCTAGCTCAGACGCCCGGGTCCAGGCTCAGCCCGGAGCTGTAGTGGAGGTGGACGCTGCGGCTGACCTGGCGTCCCCTCCCCAGCTCTTGCACGTGGCCATCGTGTGCGCAGGACTCAACTCCAGCCGAGAGGTCGTCACCCTGGTGAAGTCCATACTCTTCTACAGGTACAGCCAGTTGTCATCAGAGCAGGGTCAGAAGAGGGCAGGGGACAAAGTCTTGGCAGGGTTCTGCTCTCCAAGCTTCAGCTTCCTCTGTGATACGCGGGGCTGGGGGGGGGCGGTGGCAGGGCGGGGACCTGTGTCCTCTCCTGCCTGGGAGGCTTCTGTGAGAACACCCTGAGCTGAGTACCAAGGAGCTCTGGCAGATGAGGAGGCTTCCACCAGTGAGCCCCTTGGGGTGCAGCTCTCCCCACCCTCCTGCTGGGGAGGGCTCGGGGGCGGGGGGGGGGGGCTTCTCAGGCTTCCTCTCTGCTCTAAAGGAAAAATCCGCTGCACCTGCACCTGGTGACCGATTCAGTGGCCAGGAGCATCCTGGAGACGCTCTTCCAAACGTGGATGGTGCCGGCCCTTGGGGTCAGCTTCTATGATGCCGACCAGCCCAAGGCAGGAGCCCACTCCCTCACTGTGCCCTGTGTACTCCCAGCAGTGTGTGGGGGGGGGCGGGTATGGAGGCCCCTAAACACCACCTGAAACTCAGACCTCTCACCCTCGGGTCCCCTTTTGTTCCCACAATGTCACCTGAGCGCCTTCCCCACCAGCTCATGCCCTGCGCTTCCCACCCACAGCCTCAGATCTCCTGGATCCCCAACAAGCACTACTCTGGCCTCTATGGGCTAATGAAGCTAGTGCTGCCCAGCATCCTGCCCCCGAGCTTGGCCCAAGTCATTGTCCTGGACACAGATGTCACCTTCGCCTCTGACATCGCGGAGCTCTGGGCACTCTTTGCTTACTTTTCCGGTGAGTGCTCTGGGTCCCTGCCTTTGCCACCCTGCTCCCTGGTTTTCCACTGGTGGCCTGGTGGTCTCAGGCAGCTCCCTTGCACCCTCCCCCCAGGCAAGCAGGTAATCGGGCTGGTGGAGAACCAGAGCGACTGGTACCTGGGCAACCTCTGGAAGAACCACAGGCCCTGGCCTGCCCTGGGCCGGGGATTTAACACAGGTGCGGACAATGTTGGGGGAGGCATGAAGAGGGGGCCGCTCAGTCCCAGAGGCTGGGTGAGGCACAGAATACTGGGAACCCCCCCAAGAATAGGAATATAAAAAGAACACTGGATGAGCTCCCCCCACCCCAACTGTTCAGTCTGTATGCTGGATGATTGGCCAACCTCAGAGCCTTCGTTTTCTCATCGAAAGCCGGGCATGGTGGCACACGCCTGTAATCTCAGCACTTGGGAGGCTGAGGCAGGAGAATCGTTGTGAGTTTGAGACCAGCCTGGGCTACAAAGTGAGCTCAAGGCCAGCTTGAACTACATAGTGAGACCCTGTCTCAAAAAGACAAAAACAAAACAAAGCAAAAAGCCCATTTTCTTATTGATGAAATGGGGATGGTTTTAAAGGCTGTGGCATCATTAGGCAGTTTTGCTGCACAGAAATCACAGGTTGTAGTTATACAAAACAGATGGCACGGAGCCAGGCAGGGTAGTGCATGCCCGTAATCTGAGTACTTGGGAGGCTGAGGCAGAAGGATTGCTACAAGTTTGAGGCCAACCTGAGCTACAGAATTGAAGGCCAGCCTGAACTAGAGAGAGACCCTGTCTCAAAAACACCAAAAAAAAAAAAAAAAAGTACCATAATCATATGAGACCATTCTATATGTGGTTTGCCATTGCCTAAAATATCCTTATATCACACTTGACTGTTCCAGGAAATTAAAACATATACATTCAGAGGATACCTGCATGGCCCCTACCTCCAGGAGCTGGTTGTCCCTCCTGTGCATGACAAGCTCTCCCTGTTGGCAGGTGTGATCTTGCTGTGGCTGGACCGCCTTCGGCGAGCAGGCTGGGAAGAGATGTGGCAGCTGACAGCGAGGCGGGAGCTCCTCACCCATCCTGCCACCTCCTTGGCTGACCAGGTCTGGGGACACCTTGGTGGGGCATGGGCTTGGTGCAGCCTGTGGGTTGAAGCGTGATGGCTGTGTCTGTGTCTGCCTAGGACATCTTCAATGCTGTCATCAAGGAGCACCCGGGACTGGTACAGCCCCTGCCCTGTGTCTGGAATGTCCAGCTGTCAGACCACACGCTGGCCGAGCGCTGCTACCTGGAGGCAGCCGACCTCAAGGTGAGGGTCAGGGGTCTGGGTGGTGGCAGGTTGGGCAGGGGAGGGGGAGGATGAGGCCTCGTGGGTCCTGCTCTCAGTGACCTTACTGACACCCTCCTGGGTCCCAGGTGATCCATTGGAACTCACCAAAGAAGCTGCGGGTAAAAAACAAACATGCAGAATTCTTCCGCAACTTGTACCTGACCTTCCTGGGGTACGACGGGAACCTGCTACGGCGAGGGCTCTTTGGGTGCCCCAGCCAGCTCCCAGCTGGAGCTGAGCAGGTGAGAGGGAGCCACCTTCCTTGCCTTAGGCATACCCTGGCCCTCAGCTCTGGCAGAACACAGCCTTGGCTGGGGTGGACATGCCGTCCTGTCTCAGCCCTGGCCCTCTGTCCCCTGACTCCACAGTTGCAGCAGAGCCTGGCCCAACTTGATGAGGAAGATCCTTGCTTTGAGTTTCGGCAGCAACAGTTCACTGTGCACCGTGTGCACATCACCTTCCTGCCCCACAAGCCACCACCTCCCCAGCCTCACGATGTCACCCTGGTGGCCCAGCTTTCCATGGACCGGTGAGGGTACTGAGGGCAACCCTAGGGAACAAGGCACGGGCTGAGATTAGGGTTTTGGAGAGAAAGTTTTCACCTGGTAGCTGCCCATGGAAGTGTTCTAGAAGTGGGGCTTCGGAGTCATCTGGCTGCCCAGGGCCGGCCTCAGTAGCTGTGGGGTTTGGACAAGCTCTGCTCGCTCATGTCCTGAGTTTTGTTACACCTGCTGGGATGGCGGGGAAGATGAATACCAGCCTAGAGGGCAGGTGCTCGCCAGTCACTTGGGAGGGGTGTCAACTTCGGGGAGCTTTTCCCGACCCCCTGGGCTCACCACCCCCGTCACCCCAGGCTGCAGATGCTCGAAGCCCTGTGCAGGCACTGGCCAGGCCCCATGAGCCTGGCCTTGTACCTCACAGACGCAGAGGCCCAGCAGTTCCTGCATTTCGTCGAGGCCTCGCCGGTGCTGTCTGCCCGGCAGGATGTGGCCTACCACGTGGTGTACCGTGAGGGTCCCCTGTACCCCGTCAACCAGCTCCGCAATGTGGCCTTGGCGCAGGCGCTCACGCCTTACGTCTTCCTCAGTGACATCGACTTCCTGCCTGCCTACTCTCTCTATGACTACCTCAGGTGGGCCGGGAGGGGAGCATCGGGACTGCTGTGGCACCGGAGTCCTTTGTGCGCTGGGGTCTGGGTTAGGCTGTTTCTCTGGGCTCCCGAGAGCAGGAGCAGCTGGGGTAGCTTCAGACGGCAGCTCCCCAAAACAAAACAAAGCCGCCAGCAGCCCCACTGCCGTGCTGCTCTGGAGCACTGAGGGTAGCGGTCCTTTGAAACGAGGCGTGGGGCCCAACCCCAAAGGCAGAGTCCCCATGTGGGCCCTTGTCACTGCGCTCTTCCTCAGGGCCTCCATAGAGCAGCTGGGGCCGGGCAGCCTGCACAAGGCCGCTCTGGTGGTGCCAGCGTTCGAGACCCTGCGCTACCGCCTCAGCTTCCCCAGGTCCAAGGCTGAGCTGCTGGCCTTGCTGGACACTGGTGCCCTCTCCACCTTCAGGTAGGAGGGGCTGCCACTCTGCCGTGGTCCCCACCCCAGCCCCGAGGGCTCCTCACCTCAGCCTGCCTCTCCTGCCACACAGGTATCACGAGTGGCCTCAGGGCCACGCGGCCACAGACTATGCCCGCTGGCGGGAGGCTCAGGCACCATACCGTGTGCAGTGGGCAGCCGACTATGAGCCCTATGTGGTGGTACCACGTGACTGTCCCCGCTACGACCCTCGCTTTGTGGGCTTTGGCTGGAACAAGGTGGCCCACATCGTGGAGCTGGATGCACAGGTGAGGAGGCTCTTGGCCCCCACATCAGCCTGCTCTCCTCCAGCCCAGCTCTGCCTCTGCTGGGCGGGTGAACCCTTAGGCAGCTGTCGGCCTGCCCTTTCCTTGGCCCTTGCTGCAGTCATGAGGGCTGTGGTGTGAGCCTGCTCCCCAGCACTGCGGCCTCCCCAACCCTGCAGGAATATGAGCTCCTCGTGCTGCCCGAGGCCTTCACTATCCACCAGCCACACACGCCAAGCCTGGACATCTCCCGCTTCCGCTCCAGCCCTGCCTATCGCGGCTGCCTGCAGGCCCTCAAGGAGGAGTTCCACCAGGACCTGTCCCGCCGCTACGGGGCCGCTGCCCTCAAATACCTCACAGCCCTGCAGAGGCCCAGGAGCTCAGTCTGAGCTGCCCTCTGCTGGATCTGTGCCACCTCTTCGCTGGGCTCGGCCCACACGTGGCCTGCAGACCCTGGGCATCCTCCCGCTGCCACCCTCCCACCTTCACAGCTATTTAAGTTATTTAAGGTCTCTGTGGGTGGGCCTGGGGCCTCCCCCTGCTGCTGTGCCACAGCTGGAATCCTCTCCCTTTGCCCCAGCTGGTTTGGGGTTGGCTTCCCCATCCTCCCTCCTGCACATTCCTTTTTGATAATTAAAGTTTTGAAGTAATTTTTGTGTTCCTCCCCGTTGTGTGTGTGTGGGGGGTCAAGGGCTCTCTAGGGCCTGAGGGCATCAAGGGACGGGGTGGGGGGGTGCTGCTCCCGCTGGAGCTCCTGGAGGGACAGCAACACCTGAGACTCCGGAGGGCGGAGGCTGGGGCTGCAGTGTCCCACCCACCCTCCCTGCCCGAACCCAACACCATGAGGCTGAAAGACTTTATTTGGCTTTATTTAGTAAAATGTTAAAATAAATAAATACAAATTGATCAGCTGCTCTGTATCCCCCCCACCCCCTCAAAACAAAAATCAAACAAACAAAAACAAAAACTTTGAAGCACAAAACTCCAAATACAAGTTCTACCAAGACTGAAATCACAAAGGGCATGGACAAGAGACAGGATTGGGGTCTGGTTGGCTCTCCTGTGCTCGGAGCTTGCTGACCTCTGGCCTGCCCGTCCTGCCTGCCTGCCTGACTGCAACTCACCCCGGGCTGGGAACCGGGACACTGGAGAGAGGGGCAGGAGCCACAGCCGCATGCGGCCTGGAGGCCTGGCAGGAAGGCGCCATGGGAGGGAGTGCCCAGTCGAACCTGCACCCCACCTCCCCGTAAAGAATTACTTGTAAGAGCCCTCGCTCTCGAGGGGTAACCCCGGCTTTCCCCCTCTACTCTAGTGGGAAGGCCACAGGTCGCCAGGGGCCACCAACTCCCTTGAAAGGACTTAAATCGGGACAGATTTAAGTCAGGGTGAGAATGGGATTTGTTTCTGGCCGAGGTTGCCCTGTGGAGGGGTGGGGTGAGGTCCAGTCATTTACACAGAAAAGTTGCCTCCATCCAACACAAGCTATGGAATCTGGGCACCCAGGGCCTGGAAAATGTCCCTGGGCCACCACTGGTCCTATTACCCTAGGCACCTTCCACCCGCAGTGAAAGTCTCCTAAACTCAGCCCTTTAGGTAAGTAAGGACCATACCCAAGAAGGAAGTAAAGAGACTACTTAGAGTGTGTATGGGGGTGGGGGTGCTGAGAGAGCCCAGGGAAGCTCCGATGGCCCCAAGAGAGTGCCAGAGGCGGTGGGCAGGCAGCACTACCCACACAGACTGGGCCGGTGCTGTGCCCCAAGTGCACCCATTCACGGCGCCCCTGGGCCTGAGCCAGCTGCAGCAGGGACAGGCAGGTGGCCCGAGCTTTGCAGCGGGCTTGAGAGACAGGCCCCACACAGGGAAGGCCTGCCAGAGACTGCCCCAGCAGGGTTCCGGTCAGGTACTGAGACGAGCCTGCCCCCAAATGCCTGGTAAGGAAGGAAGAAATCAGAATTGGATGAGCTTAGTGGGATGGAGACGGAAGGGTAAGGCAAGACTCAGCAGGCTCCTTGGAAGAAAAAGGACCTGCAGGCCAGGAATGCAAAATAAAGGTGGTGATGCAAAGGGAAATGACAGCAGCAGGACCTCACAGCACCGCCCGGGGCTGCGCATGATCAGTGCTGAGGGCAGAAGGCAGAAGGCGGAGGAAGCAGGCAGGCAGCTATAACGCAAAGGGGAGGATGATGCAGCTCAGGGGGCTTCCCAGCCCCCGGTGCAGGACTGTGTTCCTAGTCCAGGCCCTCGGAAGAGATGGCAGAGCTAGGCTAGCTTACACTTGTGGCTGTCAGAGTAAGAGAAGCAACAGAGGAAGAGGAAGCAGCACAGGTGGGGCGCTGCTGTGGGCACCCACAGGTCTGAAGGGACAGAGCTGAGCTCCTGGCTTGGCAGAGCAGTGAAGGACAGGGAGATGGCACAAGCAAGGGGCCTTGCTTGATAGTATGTCTTGGAATTTGAGCCCTGGATGGAGGCTTGGGGCAGGGCTGTAATTTGTACTCCATAATATCTTGGCTCTGAACTTTACGAAGAATCTGTTCCTTGACTTTAGGTAAGGTCAGAAGGTAGTGGACAGTACTCAAAGAAGCAGGCAAACCAGTCACTTCCTGGCCTGGTCCCACATCCCTCAGAGTAGAGGCTCTTTTCCAGAAAAGACGGGTATTATGTGGCAAGCCCCGCTCATAGGCCCAGACACGTCCACAGAGAGCTGAGGCAGGCATTCAGCCTCCGCTGGCCTCTGATCCACTGCCAACGGTTGTCCTAACTAGTCCAGGCATCTCCCCGGCTCCCTGACTAGACATAGCACCTCAGTTTCCAAATGAGAAGAGGGGACTCCTCTGTTCCCCTCAGCCAGCCTGGCAGCCAGGACCTGGCTCCGAGGCCTGTGCAGCCAGACCCCAACCCCTTTCAACACCTGGCAAGGATGGGTGTGTTACTCTAAGCAGCATCTCTTCTCTGTTGCTCTTGCTCCAGAATCCCTGTCTCTCTGGGCCTACCCGGGGGAGGGAGAAGCTAAGAGGCCTCTTCCGCCACACCCAGACTCTGCCGTCATGGGCCAGGGAGGACTGGGAAGAGATGTCGCAGTGCGGCCACCGGCAGAGCTTCTGCTTCCGTCCCCAAAGCCAGGGACCTGCAATGGACAAAGCTGCAGCAAGGACGGGCGTCCGTTCAGGATTTACTTCCCACGCGGCATGACTGACGATCTGAGCCTTTTACGACCTGGTTTTCCCAAGAAGGAAAGGCCATGAAAGGCCGAGCCAAGGCAAGCACAGCGATTCTAGCCCAGGGTTGTCCAGAAAGCTGCATGCGGGTGGGTGATGCCTGGAGCCAGCAGGCAGAGAACACAGTGGAGCCTCTGGCTCTCCAAAGCAAGACAGACTCAAGGCCACCCAGCTCTGTCTCGAAGACAAACGTCCCTCAAGTGCCTCCCTCCTCTGTTCTCTCGAAGCACCAAGGGCTGATGCAGCCAGCCCACACCACACCTTCCAAGGGGCAGCGAGGAACCTGGCCGGCCTTCCTCTCAGAGGCGCCCCAGGCACTCGGAATGCTGGTGGCTGAAAGACCGAGAGCAGCACCAAAGGAAGGATCTTATTGAGGCACCAGCCTTTGCTCTAGCAGACACTGAGGAGACCGTGGGCAGGGCCCTGATACCATGCACACTCCAGCTGGATTCAAAAACAGGAGCCAAGATCCCTGCACCGGGAAGATAGGGTGGTCTGTGAGGAGGAGGGCACGTGGCCCGCAGCCCTTCCTGGGGACTGGCCCACCAATTCAGAGACACAAACACAGTAAAATGTCATCATGATCAGCAGGTTCTGTGCTAAAAAATTATAACTACACGGCATTTTCTCCAGTTCTGACACCTTTTTAATAGAAATCACTGTTTTTAGGAAACAAATAGCACTTTTGTCATTTTTTTTACAATGTTTCTTACCTTGATCTTAATTTAAGTAACACTAGGAAGACCTCAGCATCTTTTATTTTCCTTTTTAATTTAAAAAAAAGTGTTTTTTCCCCCAGATACAAAGATTTTTTTTTTTTTTTGCCCTTGCATAAAAAAACAGTGCCCCAACGATGACACAGGACTCACAAAGACTCACTGACCTCACTGACACTACGACTCCTACGCTACCATGCACGGCCTCGACTACCCTTAACCGGACTGTCAGCCTGAAAACAGCTTTTCTATTCCTTAGTTTAGTTTTTGTTACCAAAAAAGTAAAATAAACAACAAAATAAAACTTTTGTAAAGAAAAAAAGAAAAACAAAAATTAAAAAAAAAAAAAAAGAAACAGAGGAAAGAAAGGTCTCCGTCCACTTCACACACACCCGGGTCGCGCTGCTTCGCTCAGGGTCTTCTCTTCTTACAAATATAGGAAAGGGGTGGAGCTTGTTTTCAAGTAAAATCACCAATTCACCGTGTTTCCTTCCTGGACCACACACACACCCTTCTTCCCTGCCTCGGCCAGGCCGACAGGGCCCAGCTGGCCTTGGTCTCCAGGGACTGGGGCTCTCAGCACAGGGGCGCGCAGTCACCAAGCGGGCGGGGGGGGGGGGGGGGGGGGGGGGGGGGGGGGGGGGGGGGGGGGGGGGGGGGGGGGGGCGGAGGCCGGGGAGGGTGGCGGGCACCGGGCAGGCGCAGAGCTGGGAGGAGAAGCTAGTGGCCTTTCTGGTCTCTCCTCCGTGCCCTGGCGGCCCTCCTGACAATATGAATACTGCTTATGGGTACAGTTCCCACCCGCGCCCCTCCCCACCCCGCGCCGCCCCTCTTCTGGGCACTGGGGTTGGTTAAATCTCGATTTCCTTTTTTTCTTTTTTTGGTTTGATAGTGAAAGTTTAGAAACAGGAAAGCCCACACACTCTTTGGACTTGTCTTCTCTACCTAGACAAACAGCTCGGCAAATAAGGATCTGAAACCTGCTCTCCTCCCTCCGCCCGTCCCTGCTCCCACCCACAAAACAAAAACAAACCCATCGTGGCTGTGGAGGCTGCTGCAGGCACACACTGGTGTATAACAGAGAGAGTAAATATATTATTTCACTTGGCATGGTGCTGGCAAAGAACCTCCAGCTGGCACTATTTCATGTAACATGGTCCAATCTTTGCATGTACACACAGAATAAGAAGGATCAATTGGCAAACTCGGGTGCCACCTGGCACAAGCATCTTCTCTCTCTCTGGAACCAAAGAACCAAAAGAATTCTGTACTTTCCAGAAGCGATCCGGCTCTGCTTTTCTAGAGTCTTCAGTGTTGCGCGCTCTTGGCCGCCGGGATCCCGTGGCTTCCCCGGAGGGCTCTGTTATTTAGTCTCTTCCCCCGGGTTACAGTTCGCTGTGCAGCTCTGGGAGGACGGGGAGGGGGTGGGTGTGGAGGCGCTGGCGCTGGCAGGGGGCGTGCAGTCCGGGCCGTTGGAGATGGCCCCCACAGTGGCCTCAGAGTCTACAGGTTTGGAGAGGTCGATGCCGTGGATGAGGCGGATCAGCTGTTTTACCTTCTCCAAGGAGCTGTGCATCTCCTTCTGCCGGGCTAGGATGGTGTTCTTCATTTCCATGCATTTCTGCACCAAACGAGAAGGCAGCACTGAGCAGCTTGCTTTTCTAAAGGCCTGGCAGCCCCCAGAGGAGCAGCCTCTGCCCTATGAAAGAACCATGCGGACCAGGTGCAGCCCCCAGAACTTGCTCGGTTCCGCCTGGAGTGGTAGCTACTTCCTAAGGAAAGGGAGCTCAAAGAGCAAGAGAGAGGACAAGTGATCGGCCTAAACGTCAGCCCTACTGGACACCAGCACTGAAGACAAACCTGTATAACCACAATCAATGACAAAATGAAAGTCACTTAAGAACTCCCCACAGCTGCCCTGACACTGGCTGGAGCAGGCACGGGTGTGCTCTGCCACACTAATGCGTGGCTCTGAGGACCAGACTGAGCTCTGGGTAGAAACTAGTTAGCAGTGACCTATGGGCTCAAGCTGAGCACCTTGGGAGCATCACTGCGTCCCTAAGAGCTCAGCAACAGGGCCTGGAGAGGGCCCGTTTAGGGAGGGGGTTTAGGGAGCCTGGACAGCCCAAGGCCAAAGGACTGTGGTCACAGAATCCCTCCCAGCCCACAGCCTGCTTTAGGGAGTGAAAGAGGTGTCAAGTCTGCAGCCATGGGTGGCCATGTGAGGGAAAAGGAGGTGAGCTCTTCTGCCACCAAGTCCCCAGCACCAGCTGGTGTCTGAGAGCTGAGGACAGCCTGCTCCATTGGGGGGTGGGGGGGGACCCATTCCTGTCTGAAGGGCCAGGCAGCATGCACTTCTGATACCTTCCGCTGGGCCCCTTCTTCACGCTGCTCAGCACAACTTGGAAATACTGACAGCACAGTGTGCAGGTAAGGGGGCACGGGAAGGCCCACGGCTGGGCCTCCCAGCTTAGGGACCAGGAGCAGTCACACCGGGACCAGTCTGCGTCCACCCAGGTCAGGCGCAGCTCCACAGTCCTCCCACACACGGACAAGGTCAGGAATGCTCAGGGGTGGTGACCGCACTGCTGTGGCTGCTACTTGATCCACACAGGCTGCTTACTTTAATCCTCTCCGATTAAAGCCAGGCGGGTGCTGCAGAGCCTGGGTAAGGTGCCACAGGGCTGAACGCTCACTGGAGGCAACTCTGCGACTGGCCGCACTGCCCACCCCGACAGCAGAAGGAGCCCAGCCACCCTGGGGCCTCATGCAGAGCACTCTGAGAACACACCTGGGGTCTGCAGCCCGCCACCCAAGGCAGGCTGGGGACTTACACTTATAGAATTGCTGAGCTGTTTCACCTTCTGCTCTAATTGTTCTCGCTCTTGTTTTAAATCTGAACTCCATTTAAGTAACTTCTGTTTCTCTTCTTCTTTAGCTGGAAGAAAAAGGGACAGTTTCTAACAATGAATTCGATGAAAAAGCTTGCCAAAGAAGGTATTTTCCCCAAAGGGCCCACCAAGTCTCAAAACTGAAGCACAAAACTCACCCCCTCTACTGTTCTATGTCTAGGTTTGCACAAAAAGAGTCTGAAGCTTAGGCTGCGCTTTACATAGACAAGATCTCACACTTCTCATCTGTCTTCCCCAAGAAGGTGGTACACAAGTGTTCTGCTTCATTCAACAGAAGGTTTTCCTTTTATTTATTTTGGTTTTTCTGAGACAGGGTCTCACCATGTAGTCCAGGCTGGCCTTGAATTCACAGAGATCCTCCTGCCTCAGCCTCCCAAGTGCTGGGACTACAGGTGTGCACAACCACACCAGGCTTCAAAAACAAATACCGCCTTCCAACTTTTCCCCGGGTACTGGAGAAAGAACTTGGGGGTTTCGTGCATGCTGGGCAAGTGCGCTATCACTGAGCTACATCCCCAATCTTTCTTATTTATTTTTTGAGATAGGGTTTCACTAAGTAGTCCAGACTGGTCTCAAACTTACAATCCTTCTGTCTCAGCTTCCCAAGTAGCTGGAATTACAGGCATGTGTCACTGTGCCTGACTAACAATTTCTTTCTTTCCTTTTGTTTTTTTCTGAGACAGAATCTCACTATGTAATTTAGGCTGGCCTTGAGTTCACAACACACCCCAGGCTGGTCTGGAACTTGTAGCAATCCTCCTGCTTTAGCCTCCTGAGTGCTGGAATTACAGGCATGCATCACCATGCTCGACAATAATTTGATTTAAGAATGTGAGCCTTACCAAAAAAGGGCTATGGGTAATCTTTACCTGCTTTGTAGGCAATATAGGAATGAACAATTGCTAAAGTTCCAGGCCATGGAATTGCTTCTTCTTTCTTCAGCATCTGAAAAGAATTTGAGAATTCTACCTTGAAAAGAAAGCATAAACATATACCCTCCTCCAGGTTAAGAGCAAGACACAGTGTCTATGACTACTGGCAAACAAAATCCAGGAAAGGTTTGTAGATTCCAGGCTACAAAGTGCTAAATACCAAAGGCTACAAGAATCAAGACATTTGTGCCTGGGTTTAGAAAGAGGCTAGGACCTGGCCGAGTGTCCCACCTCCTCATACAGGCCACACTGCCACACTGCCCTGCACGGCCAGACCACTGGCACAGAGGCTGCGTGTCAGGATGGTGGTGGATGTCAAGGGGAATTTTATCCTTGATCCATATGGGTGGCTTTTCTCAATTTTACTATGTCCCTCAAAGATGTTTTTAAAGATGTGGTTTGGGGATTCATGCACACGAGGCATGTGCTCTAGAGCTGAGCCACATCCCCAGTCCTTTTCTTTTCAGAGATAGGGTTTCACTATGTAGTTCAGGCTGGCCTTTAACTCACTTTGTAGCCCAGGCTGGTCTCACATTCACAGCAACTCTCCTGCCTCAGCCTTCCAAGTGCTGGGATCACATGTGTGCCACCACACCCTAGTCCTTATTTTTATTTTTTTGTTGTTGTTTTTTGAGACAAGGTCTTGCTATATAGTGCTGGTTGGCCTTGAACTCCTGGCAATCTTGCCTCAGGTCCCTCCCACTCCCCACCCTACCCCAAAGGCTGGGGCTAATTTTGTTTGGTTTTGTTTTAAACAAGAGTTTGCTAAATTGGCTAGGCTGACTCAAATTTGGAATCCTCCTACCTCAGCCTCCCAAGAAACTCGGATTATAGCGATACCCAGCTTCCTGAAAGACATCTTGACCAAGAAAATTAAGTATCAGTTCTAAGTGCTACAGCGTACTCTAGATCCTGTATAGATTATCAAAAGGTCACAAAGCAGGGTCAGAAGAGAGCAGAGAGATTATTCTACTACACTAGAGGCAGTGGGAGGAGGACCAAGATTAGAAGGGGAAAAGCAGAATTCTCTCAAATCAAGAGTTTTTAAAAGAACTCAGCAGGATTCCAGTGCTTGCTGGGCTGTGTATTATTTATACAGTACTTTGTCTATTTTTAAGACCTGGCACAGCTTTTAATGCTCCAGTACTGGGGATTGAACCCTGGGCCTCAACACCGAGCTGCACACTCAGCCTCCTTTTATTCTGAGAACAGTCTTACTAACTTGTTAAACTGTCTAGGCTGGATGTGAACTTGTGGTCCTCCTGCCTCGGTATCCCAGAGTGCTAGAATTAGAAGTGTTTGCAACTACACCCAACTATAGTAAAATCTTTTATAAAGACAAAAATACACAAGTAACTGAGAAAATGAGACCAGGAGCTAAATAGAGAAAGAGGGAGGTAGCTAGGGTAGTTACTGACATATGCGCCTTCTAAGTTTGCAATATCAAGACAGCACTTCAGTTAGTTCTCCGAGCCTGAAGATAATAGCATTTAAAGGTGAAATGGTTGTTAATTGAGCTAATCAACTGGGCACTTTTCTTTAAGTATTTTATTCCCAAAATTCCCAAAGAGGAGTTCTAAAGCCATATACTGGGTTTGGACCTTTTTTAGAGGGTGAGGCAACATAAACTTTTGGGGGTCTTGACATTTAAAAGAAGATAAGGATTTCAAGTACAGGGAAGGAGGTCACTCTCTACCTCGGTCAGGGGGACAGAGACTGTCCCCAGGGGCTGTGCACAGACTAAGAGGGTGTGGTCTAGAAAACAACAGCTGGGGTAGAGGAGAGGCCCATTCCGCAGGCAGCGGGAAGGGACTCCTCCTCCTGCTCCTCCTCCTCGGCTCACCCTGGTCCAGGCCCCCCAATACCTGGTCCTGACATCTGGGACAGATCCACATGCCCTTGGGGATGGTTTTCAGAGGCGGGTCGAGGCAGTCCAGATGATACACACGGGAACACGTGTCACACATCAACAACTGGCCACTTTTTCTGCAAACGCTGCAAAAATCCTCGTGGATATCACCCTATTAAATTGAGAGGAAAAGTAAGAAAAGGACAAAAAAGGTAAATTTTAATGTTAACATGTACATTCCGGATGCATATAAGTATCTTAGGGCAAGGCGACTGCCCCTCTGGCACATTAGGAAAGGGGAGGGCCACCGGCCAAGTCCCCACCGGCTCCACAGGGCCGAGGTTCCCCAGGCAGGGGCAGAATTTTAAACTTTAGTTTTCATAGGAAAGCTCTAAAATTGCTTAGATCAAAAATTAACTTTATAGGTGACAGTTTGGCATTTATGATGTTTGCTAAGAGTCCAACTCACAAATCAAATTTTATAGGTGGTGAAATCCATTCATCAAAGTGTCTCATGAGAGGATACAAACAATCCTCATTATCTACCATTATCTATCATTTTACAGGAGGAGTTTAGAAGAATTGGGAAAGACAGACAAGAAGTAAAGTTTTACCAAACTCCTTGCTTACTAAGGGGGAAAAATATAGTGAAGTTCAAATGGGAAAATACTGAGGCAGGAACAAATTAAACTCATACAAGCTTGCTTACATCAAGACTTTAAGAAGCCAAAGCAATAGCTGACACTGTTCCCTTAAAGTCAGTGTTTTGCTTTGCTGTTTGATTTCATCTGAGGAGGCTTTATCTCCCCACTGCCCCATTAACTACTGCACTACATGGAAAAAGACAAGCCGTCCCAGGCTCCACTGCCACCCCACACCCACAGTGACAGTTTTAGCATTCAGGTGAGTCTGCTGGAGCCCTGAACGTAAGATGCGGTCAGAAAAGAAGCAGATCTATTTGAAAGTTGGAGAACACAGAGAGAAAAAAAAAGAGTTCTTAAAGAAGTATTTTTCAGCAAGTCAATCCCATTCTGTTCTCTACACAGGATTACTGCTGGTGAGGATGCCGAGGACCGGAACATGGAAAGGACAGGGCAGAGGTGACTCAGCAAGTCGGTGCCAATGTTGCTTTAAGGTTTCTAAGCCTTTCTGCTTGAAGGCCTAGAACAGCACATTTTCTTACGGGAAGCAACACCACAAAGCAAGGGCCAGTCGTCCCTCCCATGGGATAGCCCTCCCCGAACACCACACTCAGAAAGCAGAGCTCTGCAGACCCATACTTCCTCTCTAAAGGACAGGACAGTTTCTCTGTAATTCACCAGGGTATGTGGCAGCCTAGAAAAAAGTTATCAATACATCACAGTTTGGACATTATTTTAATCTTTAATAAAATATTACCTCTGGGAGGTAAAAGAAATTCAGTATATATGCAAAAATACTACCTGAGATCATGCCTGACAGTTGACCTTCCATGTCCTCACAGCAGTTTTGTCCCTGGATCAACTGTGACTTTTTTTTTTCTATTTGAAACAGTGTCTTGCTATGTAGTTCAGGCTGGCCTTGAGCTTACTTTGTAGCCCAGGCTCAATGATCCTCCTGCCTCAGCCTCCCAAGTGCTGGGATTACAAGTGTGCGCCACCATGCCTGGCCACTTTTTTTCTTCTTTTTTTTTTGGTACCAGGGATCCAACTCATGACCTCAGGCTTGCCAGGCAGGCGCCTATGCCACTGAGCTATATCCCCGGCCCTCAACTGTGGCTTTTTTCCTTCACTCTTTTTGTTTTTTTGAGTCAGGGTCTTTCTGTGTAGCCCAGGCTGGCCTCAAATTCATGGCCATCCTCCTACCTCAGCCTCCCAGAATGTTGGGATTATAGGTGTGCACCACCATGCCTCTTCCTTCACTCTTAAAATCAGGCTGAAAAGTACCCCCCGCCCCAAGAATCCGAACCTTAGCCCCAGGTTGCAAGTCTGCATCAGTATGACATTTATAAAGAGTGTAGAGACTGCTTTACATGAACCAGAGATAAAAATTACCAGTGGAGAAGTGAGTTACGCTGGACACTTTACAGTGCGAGGGACTGTCAGAGTAAAGAGTTCTCCTTGCTCTCCTTTGCTCCTAAACAAGGAGAACATTTAGAAGCAGAAGGCAGAGAGTACTGAAAATAAAACCTGATTAATTTCTTTCAAGTTTCTAAAGAAAAGAAATTTCCTTATCCCATTTACACACCCTAAAGCAACAGTTCCTAATGATTTTGGGTCAGGAACCCTTTATATTCTTAAAACCACTGAGGATCCCAGAGAGCTCTTGGTCATGTGAACTATACCTACTATGTTTGTGTATTAGAAAAGGGCTTTAATTTGGTGGGAGGACTTACTGGGGACTGAACCCAGGTCCTTGCATATGCTAGGCAAGCACTTCACTACTGAGCTGCACCCCCAGCCTTTTTTTTTCCGGTACCGGGGGGTCAAACTCAGGACCTTGTGATTGCCAGGCAGGTGCTTATTCCACTGAGCTATATCCCCAGCCCCTGTCCCTAGCCTTTTTATGAAAAACTTATTCTGAGACACAGGGTTTTGCTAAGTTAGCCAGGCTGGCCTAGAACTTGCAGTAGTCCTGCCTTGGCCTCCTGAGTTGCTCAATTTATAGTCCTACGGCACCACAGCTGGCTAAAACTTTAATCTTTGAAATAACAACTACAGGATCACAGAAAGTTACAAAAAATGGCATACTGAAATTTTGGTTTTGGTAGTAGTAGAGACTGAACCAAGGGCCTTTGTACTGAGCCCTTCACTTTTTTTTTTTTTTTTTAACTTTCATCTTTCTGAGACAGGGTCTTTTTTTTTTTTGGCGGTACTGGGGATCGAACTCAGGACCCTGCGCTTGCTAGGCAGGTGCTTACTCCACTGAGCTATATCCCCAGCCCCTAGAGACAGGGTCTTGCTATGCACTTCAAGCTGGCCTTGAGCTCACGTAGCCCAGGCTGGTCTCCAACTTACAATGATCCTCCTGCCCCAGCCTCCCAAGTACTGAGATTACAAGCATGCCCCATCACTCCTGGCCTCCTTTTACTTTTTGAGACAGGATCCCACTAAGTCACTAAACTACTCAAGATGGGTTTAAATTTGTGATCCTCCTACTTCAGCCTTCTAGAACACTGGGATTATAGATGTCTGCCACTACGCATGGTGAAAAATTTGAAAACTCAAACATAGATAAGCATGTATTCTATAGCACAAAATGTTCTCCCAATCAATATACTTCAGTTTCTGTTCGTTTCCCAGGTAACAGTTCCTGTTATAGTTCTTCTCACCTCTGTTTCTTAGGTCACTATGATGCATATTTTAAGAACCAATCAAAGACAGCTAAATACTCTTTCTGTATACTTCTTGCTTCCCACATAAGCCCTAGGCCACTAGAGGTCAGGGCCTGACATTTTGGGAATGATCCTGGTCAGTGCCCATTGACATAAATAAATCTGCCTCTAAATCCTGGGTGAAGGACCCAAGGATATAGCTCAGCGGTATAAGCACCTGCCTGGCAAGTGCAAAGTCCTGAGTCTGATTCCTGGTACCAACCCTCTCCCCCCAAAAAGACAAATCCTGGATGATGTTTCAGTGTTTCTGTTACCGTTGCATCTGGTGCACTGACCAGGAAGACCAACTGTGCTGACTCCTTTGGTCACTGGTTGTGGCTCTCTCAGACTGGTCAAGGACTTCTCCAGGTCCCAATGGGAAGGTGTGCCCTTGAGATTTCCTGAGTACCCTCAGAGGTCTGGAGGAGGATTCCCAGCTCCCCATTCAAGTGGCTCACATAGGACCCAAAAGGGCGGAGGATACAGTCTGCCTACCTGCCTATCAGATTCTGTAAAGACCCCCAGGGGTACCCAGTTAGTCTGCCTGTCAGTCCTGCTCAGTTCAACCAGAAAGACAGCCTGATCAACTCTCACCCTCAAGGAAAGGGTGTTGGACTGAATATCTGCTGAATGACTGCATGAGTGTTTGTAATGGACAGCGAAGGCAACAGGTTGTTCTATCTATGCTCCATGGTATGGCGTTGGACTTCTCTCTCCCAACTATGGATCTTGATTGGGCCCCAATCTGCAGTTCCATAGATACATCTAATAAAGGACAAAATGAAAACCTACTGATGCATCTCCTCAGTCCAGATGGTCCCAACACTGCAAGAGGCAAGTGGCCAGACAGGCATCTGAAGAGTCTTTCCCTCCAAAGGGCACTTACCCTTTGTCTACTGTGCCATAGTTTAAGGGTACACAACATACATGGAGAAAGTCAGAGATCAGAAAACTCAATCAAGAGATAGTCAAAACTCACAGTCCCTGACTGCGGCAAAAAAGGTTTTTCTGGTGATCACAGAGTTAAAATAAAATCAAGCTGCTGCAAGCCCTGAAGCTGCTGCTCCCAAAGCCTGAACAAGAGCTAAGAACTCTGTAATGATAAATACCACTGTAGCCATCACTGGGCCAGCTTTCCAGCCAGCAAAAAGAAACAAGGCAACCCAGGCAAGTGTTTCTCAAAAGACATCAAAGAGGGGGGCAAAAAGCCCAGCAATATGTTAAAAGTTACTACTATTACCCAGAAGTCCGACAAAGCCCCTACCGATATGCAAGTTATAAGGCCTATGGACGAAATAAATAAATAAATAAATGCCCCTTCAGATTAACAGATAAGGACTCTCAAAAGCTTCACCTTAGATCAGATGACGACCCTTTCATCAGTCTGATGCGCTCAGACCAGGCCGCCTCGGGCTTCCTTCTTCCAGCTAGACAATGGAACAGAACTCTCCACCTTTAAAAGCTCCCTCTGTCAAAAAGAGGTTACCATCCCTGGGGCAACTGAAGCTTTTACTTCTTGCCTCTTCTGGAAGGCAAGAACTTGCAGCCTGGGCGGACATCTCACCAAACATGAGTTCCTGTATATGCCTGTGTGCCCCATACTGCTTCTGCAAAGAGACCTCCTCTTCAAGTGAAAGGCACCAAGCCAGTCAGCCCTTCTCTTGTTTAAGCTTGTATCAGCTCAAGACAGATGACCACAATCCTGAAATTCTGAAAATTCTCCTCCCAAGGTACGAGCCAAAGGCTTGCCTCCAGATCTAGTCATCAACCACGCTCTCACGCCCTATGTCACAGGAAGCACATACGAGCTGCCTAAGCAGTTCAGGGTCCCAACAAACCGTTGATCACCTGGTCCTCCCCTCCTGGTAAAAACACCCAGTGGGGATTACCAGCCAGCACAAGCTCTCTGTGCTACCAACAGCACAGCTATCACCTTGCACTCTGCAGTTTCCAACCCATCCACAAGAGTTTGGGAAATCTCTATTTTTTTTGCTGTTTTGGTTTTTTTTGAGACAGGGTCTCACTGTGCAGTTCAGGCTGGCCTTGAGCTCACTTTGTAGCTCAGGCTGGTCTCAAACTCGCAATTATCTTCCTGCCTCAGCCTCTCAAGTGCTGGGATTACAGCCGTGCACCACCACGCCCAGGTCTCTTGCTATTTTTGGAGATGCTCTGACAACAGAGTTGGCCACTCCAAGACAGCCTGTTTCTCTGTCCCCTCATGGGGGACCTGCCATCATGGTCCCCTGAAAAAAAAATGCAACCATACATCCAGAAGCTTCAAAACCACAACATGTTTATAGACTGTCAAACTGCTGAAATACACCTCTCCTGCCTGTAAAACTATTTCAGGATCTCCAAGCTGTCAAGGCTACTGTAGTTGCCCTCTGTCCTTCAGTCACCCACAGACTGCTGGTACACCTGCCTGGACCTAAAGAATGTCTTTTGCCTTCAACTGGCTCCTGTCAGCCAGCCCCTCTTTGCCTTTGAATGGTAAAACCCCAGTTCTAAACTCAAAGTTTAGCTGACCTGGACTCAACCTCACAGAGGTTAAAAAATGCATTTATCCTTTATGAAAAAGTCCTCACAGCTGGCCTCACTAGTTTCCCAGCACAAAATATCACTGCACTTCTCATTAATGACACCCAAGCTGCCTGCTAAAAAGGCACAAAGGCTCTGATGCAGTATCTGGCAGAAACTGGCTATAAGATGTCTTGGGAAAAGGTATAAATCTGCAAATAAAAAGTAAAAGGCCCTCTTTACAGCTCCAACCTTGGAAATTCCAGATATAACTGAAATTCAACTTGTTTGTTAATAAACGACAACATACAGCTTCAAAAATACTCAGCCTATCAGCCTCTGGTAGCACCCAGTGGCCTACCTGTGCAGACACTGGCTCCAGTCCCTAAGTGCTGCTGCCCCCTTTGCCTCCATGCTCTAATAGCCACTGTCCTTCTGATCAGAAAAGCTGACAAACTCACCCTAGGCCAAGACTTAACTGTCCAGGTGCCACATGCTATACTGGACTTCCTAAACAACTAAGGACCACTCAATCCTGCCACATATCTGCCCACCAAGCTGAGCCTAACAAACCATGACTGTCTGGCACTAACTGATGAACTGTTGTCCAGCTGACCAGACTTAAAACTGAACCCCCTAACAGATGCTGAATACACCCTGTTTAAGGATGGAAGTGGCACTGTTAGAAATGGAGTCTGATAGGCTAAATATGCTGTGGTCACTTTGGACAAAGCTATTTTGGCCAAAGCTCTCATTCAGGGATGGTTTGCACAGCAAACTGAAAAAATAAAAAGGTCTACTACTTCTTGCTGCTGTTTGTTTGTTTATTTATTTATTTATTTTGTCTTTTTGAGACAGGGTCTTGCTATGCAGTTCAGTCTGGCCTTAAGCTCACTTTATAATACATCATTATTAAGTGAATCCTAGGCATTTCCTTTTTTTTTTTTTTTTTTTTTTGGTACCGGGAATCAAACTCAGGACCTTGCTCTTGCCATGCAGGCGCTTGTGCCACTGAGCTCTATCCCTGGCACTAAGCTCACTTTATAGCCCAGGCTGGTTTTGAACTCGTAATGATCCTCCTGCCTCAGCCTCCCAAGTGCTGGGATTACAAGCATGCACCACTATGCCTGGCATTCTTGCTGCTGTTTAAAAAACTGCCACCAATGATGCCAAACCTGTGCTCAAAATAATCCAGTCCATAGGCCTAAGCCCCCACTGGGGATCTGACTGACTAAAATATCAACCCCAGCCAGAAAAACTTTATATAGTATTCCTAGAAGACCCATCTTAATCAGAGACAGACCTGACCCAAGTGTGTATTCTTTAAGCTGACACCCTAATGCTGGCACCTGTACCCCTGAAGCCAGCTCAGGCTTTAGCATCTGTGTCACTGGCCCTGACTTTCACCCAGCATGGAATACAATGGACTTTCCTCATTTAAAAATATAAGATAGACTTCACAAAAATAAACCTTATGGGGTTACAAATATCTGTTAGTGCTCATCTGTACCTACTCAGGCTGGCCCAAAACATTCCCTACCTGCGATGAACAAAACAACTAAAGTTTATAGAGTCCTACTACAATAACGGGCCTACATTTGTAAACATACAGACCACAAAACTCTAAAAATATTTTAAAAAATAAAAATATAACCCTACAGGAACAGCTTGTAACCAGCACCACAAAAATTTAGCTAGAAGACCAGCCATACCTGTAAATACCCCTGCACACACATATACCCAAGGTGCATACTAACTACAAGTTTCAGAAATCCAGCTTTAGAATCACCTATTCCAGAGTTTAAAAAGCCAATTCAGACAATTGCTGAAGAGTTTAGCTGGACCAGATAGCTCCTTCAAAGTTCAGTCTGAAAAAAATGATACCCTCAAAGCTTGCTCTGGTCACTTGGAGGCTGACCAGTCCATGTACAGCTAAAACCTGAGGACACCCATTCACAGAACTGCACCATACCTCAATGCATTATTCCCCTGGATTTTCATGACTTTTCAGGCTGCTTAGCCTAGTCCTTGCTGCCACTTCAGCTTGCATATACTGTGTTGTCCAACTTGGGTTTTGCTCCCCACACCCCTGCTAGCTTGGTTTTTGCCTTAGCTCTATGGAGGTTGCCCCCCACAAAATAAACAATCAAACACTTGACAAGCGTCCAAGGCATATTGGGCACTCTGCTAAATTAGACTGACTCCCTCACTCCCTTGCCAGAGCGGTAGTAAATCAAGGCCACTAAGGTGAAAACATGTCTCTTCCTAAAAGCAATTTAGGGAGAGTATATATAATAAGGGAAACAAACCACAAACTTTCCAATCTTGGGGACCTTGGCTAGGGCCCGTCCTAGGACCACTGAGAGCCCTAATGTTATTGCTTCTAGTTGGGCCTTATCTCAGAAGATCACATGTAACGTGCCAGCAAAGATTTGCCAGGAAACTAAAAGAAATATCGCAGAAAATGCTCCCCACGCCACCAGCATACTTGTTTCTGTTAGTTTCCCAGGTAACAGTTCCTGTTATAGTTCCTTCTGTTTCTTAGAAATGGCTGGTCACTGTGATGCATATTTTAAGAACCAATGAAAGACAGTCAAGTACTCTTCTTCTGTATACTTGCTGCTTGCAAACTCCATATAAGCCCTAGACTACCAGAGATCAGGGCCTGGTATTTTGGGAACGATCCTGATCGATGCCGATCAATGTAAGTAAATCTGCCTCTAAATCCTGGGTGATGTTTTGGTATTTTTGTTGCCACCGCACTCTACTAGCCATTATATGACACATCTCTTAGTATCTGGCAAACTCTATAGGTCCAGTCTTGAGAGAATGAGAGTAGTAAGGACAAATGGCATTCATTCATTCATTCATTTATATGGTTTTCTGAGACAGGGTCTCGCCATGTTGTTCAGGCTGGCCTTGATCTCACTATGTAGCCTAGGCTGGGCTCAAACTCATAGGGATCCTCTTGTCTCAGACTCTCGAGTGCTGGGATTACAGAGATGCATAACCATGCCTGGCATAGGGCATTTACTATTACGAATTCTTTTTTAAAGGACAAAGAGCTGGGTACAGTGGCACATCCCTGTAATCCCAGCACTCAGGAGACTGAGGCAGGAGGTTCACTGCAAGTTCCACCCCAGCCCGGGCTACATAGCGCGTTCAAGGCCAGTCTCCTGAACTACATGGTGAGACCTTGTCTACATGGTGAGCACTCACTTCTTTTTTTAAATTAGTGTATGTTTGAGATACATGATGGATACATTCATCGTAGGGGATTGGTACCTGTATACAACTGCATTTTGAGCCTTTTTATTTCCTTTCCCTCTCCTTTCCTGTTTCTCCCAATCTCCAGATGCCTTTCCCATCTCTGCAAAGTCTACCTCTTCAAAGTATTTGTACTCAGCCAGGCACCTGGGAGGCTGAGGCAGGAGGATCACTGCAGTTCAAGGCCAGCTTGAACTACTTAGCAAGACTCTGTCTCAAAAAAACCCAAACAAACAAATTATGCTTTCAATTTCTCAAACAGAAACCAAGCAGTATTTAACTTTCTGTGCCTGATTTATTTCACAGCATTGTGTTCTCAAGGTTCACCTATTTTCCTAAATGACTCAAAGTACGCTTCATTATGGCTGAGTAGTACTGCACTGTTTGAATACATGTTCATCAGTTCAAGGGCATACAGGTCTCTTCCAAGAATGGTGGTTGTTTTTTTTTTTTGAGGGTCTTGCTACACAGTTCAAGTTTGCCTTGAACTCACTATGTAGCTCAGGGTGGCCTTAAACTCTTAGTGATTCTCCTGCCTCAGCCACTCAAATGCTGGAATTTTGGGCATGTGGCATCACACCTGGTTTAAGGGTTTGACTTTATAATCCCCTGGAACAGTCTCTGTGGCCCCAGACTATACCTGTGGAAGTGCTAGCCAGCAGAAATAAATATAAAAGGCCAAGGCATTTTATCCATATGGAGTGGGTTCTTTTTCTAAAAGACATTCCGTGAAGGCACTATACCCAGTCAAAAAAGGCTTAGTTATGGTAATTGCTCAAATTATGACCATAACCAAACAGCAGAAAGACGACTGATCCATGATTTTTGCTAGGAGTGGGGGCATGTTTTCAGGGAAATGCTGGCTCTAACAACTCCAACTTCATTGTGTGCTAAAAAAAAGTTTATAATTATGTCAACATGTCTTTCCTTCTCATAAAAATGATAGCAGCAACAAGGTACATCCTGAGGATTAGTGTCTGGCTGGGTCTTGAATTACCAAGTCCTTCTAGATGGTTATTGATCCCCAGGAAACGCTTGCCTCTCAACTGTTACTATTTAATTAATGTTGTTGAGGCTGATGCTACCCAGTAGCAAACCCACAGAACCCTGCATGTTGATTTTAATCACCGCTGCTGTTAGGATACTGCAAAAGTAGAAGTCAATTATCTTTCTTTTTTTAAAAATCTATTCCACTGGGTTTAACTTAGGAAATTCTGAACATATTTAGTGGCTTTAGAAAAGCTTTCTTTTACCTTCAGCTTTTGGAAAAAAATAATGAGATTTCTGAAAATAATAATGTTGCATTTTAAAATGAAACCTGGGAGAAAATTTAAAACTCTGATTTGACCTGCGTGGATCTTTTGGGTCTAGACTTGAAAAAAACCAAAACAAAACATAAATCTGCTCAACAACAACTACTACTATTACTACGACTAAAGCAACATTACTTAGGAGAGGCACTACACGTACAAACATAAATCCTTGGTCTCCCAGCACTCACGCAGTGGAGAGCTGCACCGCACAGCCAAGTAAGCTGGCCTCCCTTTGGCAATTCTGTGGCCAAGAAAATGCTGGGACAATCTTTGGTGCCAGTAAGCAAGGTTTCTGAAAGGGACTCCTGGTGCTCAGTAATATGATGGTTAGAGGTAACCGGAATCAATGATTAGTGCCAAAAGTTAGGCAACTGGATGAAGTGCTGAATCTTGAGAGCCATCATGTATCTACAGCTACCGTAAGCTGTGTTCAGCGAAGGGAACCTGTGGGAGAACACAACCCTCCTATGATCCAGCGTCCCCAAGGTCATGCTTCCTTTACTGGCTCTGGCACTTTAACTGTGAATGCGCATGGGTATTCTTTGAAAAATATTATTCCATTAGTAAGTGCTGAGAACATTCAAGTTCAAGGAACATTTTAACTCAAGATGATCAACAACAAATTCTAATTCACAAAAGAACTGGGACATGGTCAAAATGAAATTCTTGGATGGACTTCCGGGAAGATGGCGACCGGGTAGGCAGCAGAGACAGAACCTCCCAGAGGATTACCACCCAAACAATGAAATATA
This sequence comes from Dinomys branickii, assembly GCA_004027595.1. NCBI lineage: Eukaryota > Metazoa > Chordata > Mammalia > Rodentia > Dinomyidae > Dinomys > Dinomys branickii. The sequence goes on from PVLD010020361.1 coordinate 33,475, forward strand.
GCAATATGAAGACAGAAATGAGGACTTCCGGGAAAAAGACAACCAGCCGAGAGAGCGAGTGCGGAGGGAAGAACGGCTTCAGCTCCTGAACCCGACAGAGAACGCGCTACTGGGACAAACTGCGCCAAACCGGGCAGCGCTCCGGGACCCGCTCAGAACCCCACCCCCGCAGCCAGCGCTGCACAAACTGGAGCAACAGTGACTGGCCGGTGGGATTTCTGAGTCGGGGAAAATCTCCATCCAGGGAAAAACATCTGAACAGCACTCCTGTCTGCACGATCACAGGGTTAGTTAAGTGCGCGCTCTAACCGGTTTTTCCTGAATCGGGAAGAAGCTCAGCCCAGCAAGAGACATCAAAGCAGCTTCAAGGACTGCGGGATCTCCCAGGTGGGAAGACCTACTTAGGCGCCCCAACGGGTTTTGTGAGGGGGGAAGGAGCTCCACCCAGGGAGGAACACCTGAGTGGCCCATCTGCAAGAATCCTGGGGTGGCGAGCTGTTTATTCGCCCCGGCCAGGTCTTGGGGTAGGGAGTAGAAGCGGAAATCTCAGCAGACAGCTTAAGGGACATTCTCCCAAAGAGAAGTAACCATTGGAGCAGCCTCTGCAGCAGACCTTTGCCTGCTGAACTGTCTGTGGAATTTATAGCTCC